>CAUYQG010063889.1:0-33941 GCA_963574415.1 Tarsius wallacei
AAAATAACAGTTGTTGGAGAGGGTGTGGTGAAAAGGAAACACTTCTACACTGTTGGTGGGAGTGTAAACTAGTGCAACCTCTGTGGAAAGCAGTGGGGCGATTCCTAAAAGCTCTAAACACCAACCTCCCATATGACCCCGCGATCCCCCTACTGGAATATACCCTGAAGAACTCAAATCACTTTATAAAAAAGATACTTGCACTCGTATGTTTATTACAGTGTTGTTCACAATAGCAAGAACCTGAAGCAACCTTGCTGTCCATCAAAAGAGGACTGGATTTAAAAAATGTGGTACATATACACAATGGAATACTACGCAACCATAAAAAAGAACGAAATCATGAATTTTGCAGCAACCTGGATGGAACTAGAGTCTATAATACTGAGTGACCTCTCACAGAAACAAAAAATTGAGTATCACATGTTCTCACTCATATAGTAGACCTTGATCACCCAACATATTACCACAAGAAAATGACTGACAGTGGAGGGATAGGGGAAGCGATTAATGGCAGTAAATACCTGTCTGGGGATGGGGGGACACTTCTTACAAACAAGAGTGCCTGAACGAGACATATTTGTATACCTAACCCTTAAATGTACCCCTCAATATCACAATAAAAAATAAAATAAAATAAAAATAAAAATAAATTGACTGTGGTGATGACTGCACAACTCTGGGAATATACTAAAAACCACTGAATTTTACATTTTAAGGGACTGAGATTTATGGTATGAAATTTTTATCTCAACAAAGCTATTTTAAAAAGTGAATAGGGAAGTCACAGGCTGGGAGAATATGTACAATACCCATATCTGAAAATGGACTTGTACCCAGAATACTTACAGTGCGCCTACAAATCAGTAAGTAAAAAGCAGACACCTCAATTTTTTTAAAAAAAGGCATTAGACACCTTTAAAAGGAGGATTTCCAAATGGCTAATACACAGAAGGATGGACACTACATTTTATTAATCAACAGGGATATGAAAATTAAACCACAGTGAGACACCACTAAGCCATCACCAGAATGGTCATGCGTACAAACACAAACAATACCAATGTATGCTGGCAAGAGTGTGGAGTGCACACTCTTTTACGCTGGAAATGGGAATACATACTGTCTCAGTCTCCTTGTAAGTCTATGTGGCAGTTTCTAATAAAGCTAAATCTGTGCTTAGCCTATGACCCCACAGCAAGTGCATGTGCTGCATGTGCTCCCTAAAAGACACATGTAATAACATTCATAAAGGCTTTATCACAGCCCACAACTGGAAACAACCCACGTTTTCGGCCACGAGAGGGCAGAGAACCCACTAGGATATCCCTACAAAAGAAGACCGATACACAGAAGCACCTGGTGAGTCTCAAGCTATGCTGAGCTAAAGAAGTCAGACACAAGAGATTACATCATTCAGGATGCCCTTCATGTAAAGTTCAAGACCAGGCTACGTCACTGAATGTGGCAAAAAGCAAAACAGTGTTACTTTCTGGGGAGGTATGACGGGAATCTCCCAGGATGATGGAAATGTTCCATCTGGGTGGTGGTTACAAGTGTACACACATACATACACACACACACACACACACACACTCTCAAACCATACCCTTAAGAGTTGTGCACTTAACTGTATGTAAGTTCCAAAATATTTTTTAAAAAGGAAAACAAGGCCGGGTGCAGTGGCTCAAGCCTATAATTCCAGCATTTTGGGAGGCTGAGGCGAGAGGACTACCTGCGCTCAGGGGTTCAAGACCAGCCTGGGCAACTTGGTGAGACCTCATCTCTACAAAAAAAATTTAAAAAATAAAAAAATAAGCTGGGCATGGTAGTGCGTGCCTGTAGTTCCAGCCACTTAGAAGGCTGAGGCAGAAGGATTGCCTGAGCCCAGCAAGTGGAGGCTACGGTGGCCGTGAGCGTGCCACTGTACTCTAGCCTGGACAACAGAGTGCAACTCTGACTCAAAAAAAAGAAAAAGGAAAAGAAAAAGAAAAATAGTTCTCTGAGGCCTCTAGGGTAGGGAAGACGAGTGAGGGCTCCCCACTTTTTTCGCCTCTTCTCCAAACCCTTTGTGGTTTCCCCCTGCACTAAGAGCCAAGTTGAACTCCTTGGCCAGGTGGTCACGGCTCTGCGAGAGCTGGTCCAGCTCGCCTCTGCAGCATATTGTTCATTGCTAATTTATAGTTGTGGTTCTCCAATTCAAATGTGCAGCAGAATTACCTGTGGGCTGATCAAAATGCAGACGGTTGTTCCCTCCCCCACCCATCCAGTTTCCATTCAGCAGGTCTGGGGAGGGGCTGGATAATTTTCATGTCTCAGAATTTCCCAGTTGAAGCCGATGCTGCTGGTCTAAGGACAACACTTTGAGAACCACTGTTTTATATGGATTCTCTCTTCCAGTCTCTGTATCTTAGTTCTGGGTTTCTAGCAGCCAATCCACATCTTGCTGATCTTTCAAAGTCACTTCAAAGGCCACCTCCTTCATGAGGCCCTCCTGGGCTACTTTAACTATCAGTCTAAGGGCCTCTCAAGTGTCCTACAGCCTCCAAAAATCTGGGGTCATAGTCTGAAGGGAGCCACCCCAATCTCAGGAATGTCTTTGAAGTCTCATGTGTTAACTTAAAAAGTAATTCATATTTTATATTAGTCTCCAAAATACATCTGTATCTAATTTATTTAAAATTATGTATCTAGAGCAAAACAGAGGCTCTTGAAAAATATGCCAGGTTTAGCCAGTGGCCTTGAGTCCTCCCGGGCACCTACTGCATACCTGGGGAGAGGTGACATGTATCCCAGTCTGAAAAAGCAACGGGCTTTACAAAATATTGGATTGTTGGGCTCGGTAGCTCAGCCTGTAATCCTATGCTTTGAGAGGCCGAGGTGAGTGAATTGCCTCAGCCCATGGGTTCAAGATGCGCCTGGGAAACTTGGCGAGACCTCATCTCTACAATAAATCAAAAAAGTTAGCCGGGCTCGGTAGCGCGCGCTTGTAGTTCCAGCTACTTGAAAGGCTGAGGCAGAAGGATCGCCAGAGCCCAGCAGGTAGAGGCTGCGGTGGTCAGGAGCGGCCACTGCACTCCAGTTTGGGCGACGGAGTGAGACTCCAACTCAAAAAAAAAAAAAATATATTGGATCACGAGACTACTTACTTGCCCGCATGCTTCTAAGCAGTGGGCCTCGTGGGTCTCGGTTCACTTTTGTTGTCACTCTCAGATTTGCTCAACTTTGTTTACAACAGGGCTAATAAATGTTTGCTAAGTTCACTCTAAGTTCTTAAGCTTAGATGCAAATTGGAATCACCTGGGGGCTCTCCACTCCCTACAACCAGGCTGTGCTCCAGACCAAGTAGAAAAAAATCTCTGAGGGTGGAACCTAAGCATCTGTGTTTTCCAAAGTCGAGGCTGGAACCGGTGTCCTCCAAGATGCTGGTTTCTAGGGGACGTGATATCACGGCGTCTGTGCTGAAGGGACTTTCCAGGATCATCTATCCGTGGGTCTCAGATCTTACTGTCCAACAGAATCCCCTGCAAGGCTTGTTAAAATACAGATGGTGGGCCCCACCCTACAGTTTCTAATCTAGCAGGTCTGGGGTGTGGCCCAGGAACCTGTATGTCTCACAACTCCCGGGTGATGCTGACATTGCTGGGCCAGGACCACACCGGAGAGCCACGCATCTAGATGACTATTTCTCACCGTGTGCTCGGCAGAGACCCAGGGTTAATGCCGGTGGAGGCCAAGCCCTAACTCTGGCCTCCACCACTCCCATCCACCTTCACACTGAGGTTCTGAGTAAAATGTCATGGAAAACAGGATTCTGTACCTAAAAGCGTTTGAATCCCACCAACCATCTCCGTGTGAAGAATAAAGGAGGAAGAGACTTTCAGGGTCTCGCATCAACTGCTTTCCTTGGACTGCAGGAAAATGTAAATGTAAAGAGCTCCCCTGAAGTCTCCTCAGGAGGTGAAACATGCAAACCTCCAAGCACGGGCGCTCGGCCCCCATATGGGTCAGGCGGACAGGCGGAAGGCAGGCGTGCTTTCTCACAGACTCAAATCTTCCTCTCTCTGATCTCCCAAAGATCAGTGTGCCTGCTTTGCCCTGAAAGAGCCCAGAAATGACTTAGAGGCAGGAAATGGGGCCTCCTAACCCAGTTAAAAATTACTTCCTGGCGTCACCTGGGGGCAGGAACAAAGATAAGTGCAAGCCACAGTCCCCGTCCCTAGGAATGCAAGGGTCCTCCTGGATCCACGTTAACTTCCCCAGATCAGATGCTGTGTTAAGGCTTGTTCTGGGTCAGCCTTTTGCGGGCATCTCCCATACTCCAACCCCAACACAACCCACCAGACCAACCTTTCCTAAACCTCCTTTACAACATCCACCCTGCTGCCTCTCTTGGAATCACCTGGAATGCGGCGTTCTGGCTCTCCTGGCTGTCCAGACACTTCCTGTACACCCAACACTGTCACACCCTCCTCCAGGATGTTCTCCATCCATTTGTTCCTACCTTCTGTCTATCAATGCCCATCTCAACACCCCCTCTTCCAGGAAGCCTTCCCTGACTTCATTCCTTCAGCTCACACTGATGCCCCTTCCTAAAGCTCCTCTGGAAATCCTAGGACAATTTCACAGCTATTTGTCTTCTCCCCTTTTCAAGGCTCTGGAGTCAGATAGTCTTGGTCCTACTTCACACAGTGTGACCTTGGGCAGGTCACTCACCTCCCCTGAGACTCAGTGTTTGGACCCATCCAACCACCTGAGATTTATCACGCACAGCCATGTGCAATTAGATGAGATGATGTGTGTTAAGTGCTGAGCCCACAACAGGGGCTCAACAAATGCCTGTTCCCTTCCGCCACCCTCCTCTCCTGGAGCACCTGGCCCACTGGAAGCTGACTTTAACTAGAAGCGAGAGTTGCTAGGTGGGGAACGGGGATGGGGGCAAGCGGAAAGCACACCAATCCAGACTTGAATTCATGAATTCCAGCTCATGGATTGGCGAATAGCAGAGTCCCTCCAGATCCTGTGCTAGCCCCAGTCATGTCTGCACTGAAGCCACAGCCAAATGCAGCCCCTACCCAGTGACAAGGAGGGCTCTGACTGGGTCTCCCCCCAACCCCCGCAGTGGGAGAGGGCTGGCTCTGTCCCAGCTTCCTGACGCCCTTTCAAGTGGCCACTCCCCTGAGTGAGAGGGGCGGTGCTGGGGGCGGGAGGCGGGGGAAGAGAGACCCCTCAAAGCCACTCGTTGGCCTTCTGCACCGAGTCCTTCCCCATACTCTAAGTCCCTCCTGGGCCCTTCAAGAACCTCCTTCCTCCCTGGGCACCTAAGAGCCCGGCCTCTCCCCACATCCTCCTGGGAAAATCCTGGTGCCGGTTAACATCCACACTTGATCACCTCCAATGCACATCCTGTGCCCAGATGACCATGAGGATGCCCTTGCCTGAACCCCTCACCCTCAGCAAGACCCGCCCTACACTCATCACTGCCTCCCACCCTCACCCTGGCCCCTCTAGGACCTGCTGTCACAGTGAGTCAGCAGGCCAGAAACCTGGAGCCAGCCTGGCCTCTCCTTCCCCATCCCCCACAGCTGCCAGCCCCAAGCATGCAGTCTTCCAACCCAACCAGCCGCAGCACTCAGTAGTGCAGGGCTCTCCCAGCAGCCTCCTCACAGACTCTCACGAATCAAGCCCATGGCTCGTGAGGCTGACCCTGCTCTGCCCCCCATCTCACTGGCTTCTCTCTTCCTCTCCCTCACAATTCTCCAGCCAGGCTGTACTTCTTTCAGTTCCCCAAATGTGCCATTCTTGACTGGCTTCTGGGCCTTTGCACATGCTGCTTTGTCAGGCACTGCCTTCCTCACTGCATGCCAACTTGGCTGTTGGACACATTTTCCTCTGGAAATCCTCCTCTACTCCCAAAGAGACTGGGCCGGGAGACTCCCCTGAGACCCCCAGCCTCGGCATACCCCCATCACTATATTCATATTGTTCTTTTCCATGCCCGTCTCCCTCTCTAGTCTGTCAGTTCCTGGAGGGTAGGGCCCTCCCCTCCGTTGCTCACTCATACGTCACCAGTACCTGGCACTCAGGAAGCTTATTTTTACTTTTTGAAATGGGCTCTCACTGTGTTGCCCGGGCTGGAGTACAGTGGTGCGGTCATGGCTCATCGTAGTCTCAGACTCCTGGGCTCAAGCGATCCTCCAGTCTCAGCTTCCTGAATAGCTTAGACTATAGGCGCATACCACCATGCCCAGCAGGAAGCATTTCTGACTGAAGAAATGATAGAGCTGTTGGAAGGATTGGCCCTGCTGTCATTCATCTGTTGAATACTTATTGAGTACCAACAGTGTACCAGGCATCACAAGCCACCGGGAACAAAGGAATAGTCCAGCTCTTTGCCCGCAAGGAGCTTAGAGTATAGTCAGGGAGCAGACAGTACACAAGAACCTAAGAACATCGCCAGAACACATGAAGCAAAAACCGACGGAACCAATGGGAGAGACACACAACTCAACAATAGTTGGGATAGCAACACCTCACGCTCAACAGTGGACAGAATGACCAGACAGAAGCTCGGCGGGCACACGTGGAAGACTCAACACGACCAAGCAAGCCGGCCCAAGCAGCACCTTCAGAGCATCCATCCAGTGAGCACAGAAACACACCTCTTTCAAGGACACAGGGAGTGCTCTCCAGGACGCACCAGCCCACGCGCTCGCCACAAAACCCATTCCATATATTTAAAAGGACTGAAACCATGCAAAGTATGTTCTCCAACCATAACGAATTAGCAGCAGTGACGTGGAAAATACATGAATGTCTGGAAGTTAAACAACATAGTTTTAAGTAACCTATAGGTCAAAGAAGAAATCACAAGGGGAACCAGGAAATATTCTGAGCTGAATGTCAATGAAAACATAACACAGTCAGTAACAAATACACAACTTGGGTCATTTCAAATCGTGAAGGGAACTGTGGAGAAAATGAAAGGCAGCATGAGACAGAGAACAGAGGCAGGAAGGACGCTGGAGGGCTTCACCCTCCCGAATCCACTCCCTTGCCACAGACTCATCGTAGGGGGAGTATGTCCCTGCCCCCTGCCTGTGGGCCTGGCCTGGTACCTGTTGTGGCCGATGGGACGTGGGCAGAAGTGGTGATGCACCAGTCATGAGCCTGACTCTTAGCAGCCCTCTGCCAACCTATTTCCTCCCCTGTCATAGCCACGGGGAGAACTCTGCCAGGTACCTGCTGCCCCTTCAGCCTGGGTCCCAGAACAAATACACAGGAGCAGAGCCACTAAGCTGAACCCAGCTTTGACCAGTTTACTGCCAGTTGACCCAGCTTCCCCTGCAACCAGCAGTGCCCAACAGATAGGAGAAGTCGTTGAGGAAAGCTTTGAACTTCCAAGGGGACTAACTCTGCTGGGAGGTATAACCTTTTGCTCTTCCCCATTTTGCCTTCATCCTGCCAGAGGCACAGATGTGATGATTGGAACTGCAGTAGCCACCCTGTGTTCGTGAGGAAGCCTAAAATTGATACAGCAGAAACAGGTGGAACCTTGGTCCCTGAGACTTTGCGGAGCTGCCAAATTTAGCCTGGATCTCCTACTTCTGGATTTTCTCTTCTACTTTCTTATTTTTCTCATAATAATCCTTAAATAATTTAAACCATCATAAGTGGGTTTTTGTTATTATCAGTCAAACACAGCTCCTAAATGATACAGAATTATTAGAGAAGGCTTCTGTAGTCGACTGTATTTTCCAAAAATGGCTGCAACAATATCTTCTATCTCACATAGTCTTTGGTGGAAACTATGTCTCCTCCCCTTGAACTTGGGTGGACCTTTGTGACTGTCTCAACTAATGGAGTATGGTGGAAGTGGTGCTACATGATTTCCAAGGCCAGCTCATAAAAATGCCACACGCTTCCTCTTGGCTCTCTCATGGGACACTCAGTCTTGGAAGACAGCCACCATGTTATAAGGAAGACCAGACTTGCCTGTGCAGAGACCACTGGAGAGGCAACAGGTAAGCGTTCTGGGCAACAGCCCAGTGGAGGGCCCAGACGACAGACAGCCTCAACAAGCAGGTGTGTGAGTGAAGACCCCTCCAGGTGACCCCAGCCCCTAGTGAGCCATCGGGTCACCCCTGGTCTTTGAATCTCCCAGGTGAAGTCCCGGACGTTGTGGAACAAAGAGAGACTCCCCGCACTGTGTCCTGTCCGAATTCCTGGCCCAGAGAATCTGTGAGCATAACCACATGGTTGTTCTACACCACTGGGTTTTGGGGCACCACTAGTTTGAGGCAGTGACACTTGAGCTGAACCCTGAGTAAGAAGAAGGAACTTGCTATGAGAAGATCAGGGGTGAGACTTTCCAAAAAAAAGAAAAAAAACCAGTGAGACAATTCAGAACAGCAGGAAGGCCAGTGCGGCTGCATCGGTGATGAAGAAGCAGCAAGAGGCCATGCCGGAGAGGGCGGAGCCACGTCACATGCCTCTTGGGCCAGGAAACGAAGCTTCGGTGGTGACCATTTCCAGAGCTGTCTCTCCCAGTCAGCAGACTGGCTTCTGAACGGGCCTTCAATGCCTTAGCCCAAAGGAGGGGCTCAAGGGAAGAATGCTCAGCTGTCGTTAGGAGAGGAGTTTGTTCAGATGAGAAAACAGAGAGGACTGAAGGTGTGTGGGGCCCTGTCTGCTCAAAATCTCTACTCACTTTCTCACTGCATACGAGGAGGTACTTCTCAGTCTGCTCCTATCCTTGTTTTTGGACCTACTGCTTGGCCCCTGATTCTGCCTCTGACCTGCTTTGCCAAAATAATCTGTGTTCCAACCATGTGCAATGATGCACCATTCTCCAAAGAGATCACCTACCTTCAGGCCTGTGAGCGTTTGCCCACATGGACCACCCCACCTGTGTGCCCCTCCCCTTCCTTCCCCTGGCCTAGGGAACTCCCCCAAAGTCCATCTCCATACCTCTTCTGCAAACATTCCCAGATACCACAGAGTGGATACGGCTCGCCCCTCCCCCCGTGCCCCTGCAGATTTTACTCAAAACCATAGTTGAGCAAATGACACTCAGGCAGAAGAGCATAATTGTCTGCTCACATATCTTTTTCTCCTCCCCACCTCCACCCTCTCTTCTTGCAAAATAGAAACCTACTCAAGGGAAGGTTCTGGCCCTGGTTCATCTTTGGGGTTCCATGGCCCATTTCAGTGCCTACAATCTTGTAAACATCCCGCCATCTTTCCAGAATGAAAGGGTAGTTCAGACAGATGGATGGATAGGCAGATGGATAGATGGATGGATGAATGGATGGATGGATGGTTAGAGAGTTGGGTGGTGGCTGGGTGAGTGGATGATGAATAGATGGATGACTGGGTGGCTGGGTGGGTGTGCAACTGAGTAGGAGATTAATTGGGGAGGGGAGGGGGTGCATGGATATGTCACTAGGTGCATGGATAGATGAAAGGGCAGATGAGTAGGTGAAGGGCTGGCTGGATGGGTGGGTGACAGAACGACAAATGGGCCAGTGAGGAATGCTTTCATGACTGGGTTCCTGGAAGGATGGAAGGGAGCCTTTCAAACAGAAGTCAGCAAACTTTTTCTGTAAGGGGTCAGATAATCAATATTTTAGGCTTTGCAGACCACATACGGTCTCAGTGGCATATTCTTCTTTGCTTTTCTTCACAAATGTTTAAAAAAGTAAACTCCATTCTTAGTTAATAGGCTATACAGACAAAGGACCTTGCCAACTAGGATGACCAGAATTCCTAGGAATCCAAGTAAGCACATTTGATAAGCAGAGAGGTGAATCCAAACACAGAAGGCCACATCCCCTTTCCCTAAGAACAGCACGATGGAGCCAGGGACCTTCCAGCTGGGGAAACTGAGGACACACAGTCAGTCCCTCCTCACTGCCGTGCAGCCTTGGGATCCCATTAGCATCAGATTTCTACAGAGGAAGTTCTGAGAGGATGTGCCAAACTTAGCAACCAGAGGTAGGTCCAAAGGTGGGGAGTGGTGGACAATGCCCCAATGTCTATGGGTCACCTTTAAGACTAGGGTTCCTAGCTAGGCTTCAGAGTTCCACAGGGGATTCTGCTACTTCTGTCCTCTAAGCACTAACGTGCTAAACACAGCTCCAGACCACAATTGCCTGCAACTAGCTCATGAGCTGTGACATTCATGGGCTCTTTCTCTTTTTGCCCCCAGGCCTTAGGATATTATCATGGGTTTCCAGTGGCTCCAATGTCTTCCAACTGGCAGGAAGCAATGCAAACACAGATGAAAGTCTGCCAGTTAAAACCCTCTTAACAAAGTCACAAAACAAAAAAGCTCAGCCCCTCGTGCTGCCAGGCCAGAAACAAGTGAGAGAAAAGACAAGTGGACAAGATTCTTCCTGCCTTTGCTAAATAGATTTTTGAGGAATAAGGGGATGAGGGGGGGTGCTGGTACATTTCACACCTGAGGACTGAGGACTCTGGGGCTTAATAATGCACACAAAGCTCTCATTCTCAAGGGCAAAAATGAGGGACTGGGAGCTCCTTCTGCCTTTCTCAGCAAGAGAACTGAGGAAACCTGGTGTCACATCTGGGTATGAGCAGAGGGCAGCAAGGTCCCCAGAAGGACTGGGGTCTTTGCAGCCCTCTGCTCATACCCAGATGTGACACCAGGTTGATACTGCGGACAGAGACCTCAGCTGGGTTCAGCAAGAGGCCTGGCTTGGTGCTGGGTGCTCTGGACACCCAGAGATGATCCTGCCCTCAAGGAACTCCAAAGGCAGCTGGGGACACATGACAAACACACGAGAACGGTGTGCTGGGAGTCAGACACTGTGCCACAGGCCAAGTCACTCTTTCTGAGTCTCTGTATCTCCATCTACAAAATGTCCAGGGTGGACATTCACAGTGCTGGCATCCTTTGAGATGGTGAACAATACAAAGTAGTGTAGAATCAAATGTAGAACTACCGCAAGACTATAAATGGCTTGAGAGCTCGGGGCAAGGAGCATCACAAGTGCTCATGGTGGGGTGTCCACCAGTGCCCTCACTTCCCGGGTCTTCATCACCCCTCCCTAGGGCTTATCCTCGAACATCATCTCCTCAGGGAAGCCTGCCCAGGTCTTCCAGGGTTGTTGGTCATGCCCCTAATCTGTCCCCTTTACTGGCCAGAAGAGCCAGGAAGGGCCCTGTCTGATCTGTCTTTCCATTCCCCAGCTCCCATCACGCAGCAAGATTTCAAAAAAAACCATCATTGAACAGAGAGAAGTGACTGCAAAGGGAACTGTGCCCGCAGCCTGTGAGTGGCAGAGGGTGGCGGGGCCCGGGTTCAGGCCGTCCCCAAGCCTGGCTTCCTCTCCTCTGACAGTCCAAAGGGTGCCCTCCACCAGCTCAGACATCATTACCCTGGTGCTGGAGTGACTGAGAAAGCCTCTTGGTACCCTCGGCTGCTTTGTCAACAGGCAAACACCTTCTCCATACATACGGTTCTAATAATAAGACACACACACATGCATGCATGCAAACTCATACACGCATGCACACAAATTCTCATACATGTATGCACACAAACATGCAAGCATGCAAGCATGCAAACTCACACACGCATGCGTGCAAACTCTCACACACATGCGTGCAAACTCTCACACACACATGCACACAAACACACACACGTATGCATGCAAACTCACACATACAAGAATGCCTGAAATCCTCCTTCTGCCCTCCTGCCTTTCTCAGCAAGAGAACTACGGAAACCTCAGGCATCCTTCCCGAAGCCCCAGCCCATGCCCCCCACCCCCTCTGGAGCAGGGAGGTACACACCCACCGAAAGCACCGTGCTCTCCATCCCCTGAAGCACATTAATCAGAAGGCAGACGTCCCTGAAAAGCTTTGGTGGATGCGTGCCTGCTGCCAGGCCCCCGCTAATGGAAATCACCTCTGTCTCCTCATTGCTTTCCTGCCTCTTATATCACAGCCCTGTAAAAGGGCAATTAGTTTGAGACAATTAAAATGATGAACTCACCAGATGTAAGTGCTGGAGCATCTCCACATATCTGCAGAGGGAAAGAGGGTTGAGGCTGCATTAAATCCCATCCTGTACAAGCCCAAGAGGGGTGACATTTTGTTTACAAGTTCAAGGCCACAGGCAGCTGCTTGGGGACTCACGCTTTCTCTGAAGACAGCAGTTCCTGTGCGATGACAAGGGCCCTGGACTGTCCTTCCACCTGCAGGAAAGAACAGAGCAATTAAGAGGAACGGCATCGATGGCTACCATGCTTCTGGAGGCAAGTTTAAAGTGTTTCCCAGTTCGTTCCCTGGCCCTCATGACCTGCGTGATCTCCAACAGGTGATTTGACCTCCATACCTCAGTTTTCTCATCTGTAAATGTGGATATGAATAGCGCCTAACTCAGAAGGCTGTTGAGCTAATGACCAGCATGGTGCCTGATACGTAGTAAGTGCTCAATAAATGGCCACCATGATGGTATGACCCTTGCCTCCCACTCCAAAGTCCCACTCCACAGTACCATCTTGAACAATCTGTGGTTCTCTGTACTAGAGTTCTCTCCTCCTTCTTGCTTTTTAGCACAAGTTGCTCCTTCCCCTCTCTGCCTTCAATCATCCTCTAAGACTTAGCCATGGCATCACTTCCTCCAAGAAACCTCTCCTGATCCCCCTCCCTGAACAGGCTGTGTTAGGTATCCTCTCTCAGAGCAATCCCCCCTCCCCCATGACTCCTATCATTGCTGTGAGGCAATTATGTCTCTCTGGGAGGCCAGGGACCATGAATCTCACCTCTGCATGACCAGTACGTAGCATATAGTTGTCCTCCTTTGTTGACTGAAAGAATAAATGAGTGAGTGAACAAATGAATATCCATTCCACTTGGGAAGCACTAATTCCACAGACTGACCCTAGAAGGTGGCTGTTTAATCTGAGCCCCAGTTTCCACACCTAAAAGATTTGGGAATAGACTGAGAGGGCCCAGGCATCTCTCTCAGCCCCACCCATTTGTGACTATAAACAGGAAAAATGGGCAAGGCTAAGACAGATGCCTGGGCCCTCTGCCACAGGCAGGCTCTCTCTCTGTGGCCCCACACCTGCAGATATCAGACACCGCTGGTGGCTGGGATCCAGAGGTGCCAAGACACAATGGGGCAGCCTGGTGCGACAGATGGTGGAGACTGGGAGCATGCAGGCATGGCTGGGGACGGGTGGCTCGTGGTGGAGCAGAAGGCATTCAGCCAGGACACCTGACTCCTGGTGCAACCCTATACAAGTCACTTCTGAGGTCAAGCCTCAGTTTCCCCACGTATGAACAAACCAACCTCTAAATTCCTTTCTGTGCTTAACCTTGCATGTTACTAAACTTGAGGAGCCTGGTCAAGTGAAGGATCCACTCTAGTGATGAGAAACTCACAACCTGCAGAGAGCAACTGCAGTGCACTATGGCTAACAGCACAGAATGTGGAACTATGCAGATTCCTGCCTCTGACTCTTAGTCATTGAACAAGTCATTTATCTCTAGGTGTCTCAACGTTCTTATCTGTGAAATGGGCATAGCAGTAGAATAGTATCTAGCACACATACACATTATGGGGATCAAATGAGTGTGTGTATGCACACACATATATCTCACACTTGGAAAGTGCCTGGCACACGGTAAGCACTACAGAATTGTTGGCTTTTCATGTCGTTTTTGTTACTGAGGTGGTGCAGGAACAGAAACAAGGACCCAGGGATGTAATAAGAAAAAAAATTACAGCTGGGCTCGGTGGCTCAGCCTGTAATCCCGCATTTTGGGAGGCTGAGGTGAGTGGATTGCCTGAGCCCGCGGGTTCGAGACCCACCTGGGCAACTTGGCAAGACCTCATCTCTACAATAAATAAAAAAATTAGCCAGGCGTGGTAGCACACGCCTGTAGTTCCAGCTACTTGGAAGGCTGAGGCAGAAGGATCGCCGGAGCCCAGCCGGTCGAGGCTGCAGTGGCCGGGAGCGGCCACTGCACTCCAGTCTGGGTGAGAGTGAGACTCCAACTCAAAAAAACCAAAAAAACAAAAAAAACTTACAGAGTCAAACAGGCCCATTGTCAGCTGGCCTTCTGCATCCTATTGCAGGCTCTTTGGCTGGGGTGTCATAGCATCCAAGGAGCAGGAAGGGATGTGGAGAGGTCTGCTGAGGCCTCCTGCCTCCTACAGGCACAGAGTCGTGGCTCACTGTGGCCTTCTGCAACTGCAGAGCCGGCATAGGGCTCTGTGCACCTGAGGAGCTCACCTCCCAATGCAGGGGCTCCAGCAGGATCCCAAGTGTGAAAAGTCTTTGTCAACAAAGCTCTCGCAAGGGAGAATGTGCTCTGCCAGGATGGGCCCAAGCGGGCAAGAAACCCTATGGCAAAGCGTCCATAAAGACAACTATGCTGTAGAGAGAGGTCAGGAGATCTGAAGCTGATTTTCTTCCCTTAACATGAGGACAGGAGTCAAGATGACCTCTGACAGCCTAGGGGCCTGTAATTCAATTCTCACTTGTCAAGTGGGATGGTGTTAAGAGCCTGTGCTCTGGGGCCCAAGGACCTGGGTTCAAATCCCAGGCCCCACCCCTTCTTACCCTAATGCCCTTGGGCAAGTTATTTTTCTTCTCTGAGCTTCATCTGTAAAGCAGAGATAATAATACTGCCTACTTCATAATATAATCGCTTACTGAACACTTAGTATGTGCTAAGCATGACTACGATTTTTACACGTATTGCCTCACTGAATCCTCCCCAAAACATACGGGGCAGGGTGATTATTATCTCCACTTTACAGATGGGGAAACTGAGGCACAAAAAAGACTCTTTGCCCAAGGTCACTGCTACTAAGTGGCAGAGCCAAGATTCAAAGTCAGGTAGTCTGGCTCCAAGGCCCTAGCACTTTGCAGATGTGTGGTAGCGTAACACTGGGAAACATCTCTGATGGCATGGCAAAGGCCAGCAGCAGCCTAGCACTCCAGGAAGACCCTGAGCTAGTTCTTAGCTCTCCCTAACTCCTGACCCTCAGCGAGAACTAAGCTGGGAGTAAGGACACCAGGATCCTCACCCCAGCAAGGCCATGAGTGGCTGTGTGCCGGTGGGTGAGCCTCTCTCAGATGCCTCAGTTTCCTCATCTGGAAAATGGGAGTGTTCCTATCCTGCACAGTCGAGATGAGATGATGGATGGCAGTGATTACACCCTACCCAAACTTCTGGAGTTATCACCATTACCATTGTTACAATCTCCAAGCTGATGGGGACAGACTTCTGATAGGGTCTGGGCACGGGCCTCTCTGCACGTTCCTCCCAGCCCCTCCTGCCAGATGGGCAGACTCCGGATGAGATGCACAGGGCAGTCCTGCTTCAGTGACTCTGCAATGATGGATGTGTCTTTGCCAGACAGCCAAGGAGGGGGCCTGGCAGGACATGTGCCCGAGACTCCTCAGAAGCTGCTTCTGGGCGTTGCCCAACTGGGCCATTTAATATAGATGTTTGTTTAACCAGGAAATGAACTCCCAGGCTGACGGCAGTGTCCAGGGGCAGGCTTCTGGGAACCGAGTTCCTCCCAGGAGCGTGGGGGTTGGGGGCGCCAGGGCCTGTGCTATCACATTTTTCAGACTGGGGCTGTGGGTGTTAACATCAGGCAGGCGTCTGCCTCTGCCCGAGGCTGTCTCCAGTCCAGCGCCTTCTTGCCTGTCCCTCAGCAAACTAGCTGGTTCAACACTTGGCTATTCTGGGACCAGGGCAGGTCAAGACGGATTGTCCTTCCTCCAGGGAGCCTCAGGGTTAAATGGTGGGTCAAAGAAAGATCTAGGAGCACTGGTCTGCTGTCTCCACGACTCAGTTTTCCCAGCTGTAAAATGGGATGCTTAGCTTCCTTCTAGGACATTAGCTCCCAAAATGTGGACTGAGAACCTCTAGGTCCTCCCTTTCCAATTATGTATCCATGTGAACCTGTATGTTCTTCATTTAAGTCAATCAAAACAAGAATTCCAACAGACTGAGTACAGTAGCAGGAGGGAGAATCTATCTTCAGCTATCTTCTGTTTAGCCAAACATCGACCATATTTGTAAAAACTCTTCTTACTAATTTTGTTTGTTTTTTAGAGACAGGGTGTCACTGTCGCCTGTCCTCAAGCGATCCTCCCATCTCAGTCTCCAGGGTAGCTGGGAATACAGAAGTGTGCCACCATACCCAGCTAGTATTTTTACATTTTGTAGAGACAGGATCTCTCTGTGTTGCCCAAGCTAGTCTCAAACTCTTGGTCTCAAGCAATCCTCCCACCTAGGTCTCCCAAAGTGCTGGGATTATAGGAGTCCATCACTGCGCTCAGTCTTTGTTTTAGAAAATAGTTATTCTTTTGATAAAAATGTCATTTATGTTAACATGTAGTGGGTTTATTATTGTTATTTTAAAATGAAAGAAAAGATAGACATTCTGTAATTTTCTCAGGTTTGTTTTCTAATGTGGTAAATATTGACAAGATACGACTTAACAGGAAAAAATCTCTTTGGGGTCCTCAATCATTTTTAAGAGGGGAGAAGAGTCTGAGACCAAGAAGTTTGGAGAACCACTACTTCAGAAGTTGTCACACAACGATGGCATAGGACTGTGGACAGAAAAGCCCTTTGTAATCAACGAAGAGCTGCACGGGCATGAGGCATTATTGTCACTGTATTATAATGCAGACCAGGGAAGCCCCGGCATTATGGCCAGGGACCACAACTTTCTCCATAATGTCCTATCCTGGGAGAGAAGAAGGAACAGCCCCAAAACATCTCTCTGATTGCCTCCTTCCCTCCTTGTGTTCCTCCTGTTCACACCTGCTCTGCCAGCTCCTTGCCAAGCCCCATGTCCCTGACACCTCCAGTTCACGCCTGTCCCTCTGCACCTGTGGCCACACAGGCACTCTACCCTAAATGCCACAGCCTCCTCTCCTTGAGGCCTCCTTCTCAGATGACTCTTGGCTGTGCTCGCTCCACCCCTCCCAGCCTGGTCCTCACCCACACTCAGCACTGTCCTGCCTCGAGGGGCTTCCTGTCTCCCATCTTGGACCTAAGCTCTCTGTTCTCCTGAACCCTCACCGAGAGCTGCAGACTCTCAGCCACCCACCATGGCCCCCTCTGCTGTCACCTGCAACCTGGAATGGCTCCTGTGGCTTCCCAGCGTTAGAGAAAGTGGACTCAGCCTGGGAGGCCCTAAGATGGCATGTTTTTAATCCCGGCTGTTACCTGTGTGTCCACTGGCAACACAGAGTGGGAGAGAAGGTGGAAGAGAGTGAACGCCTGCCAGGACAAGCAAGAGGAACCCATCAAGAGGCTCCCCGGCTTCCCTGGGACCGGCCAGTCAGTTCCCTGTTCATGCTGACTAGTCCAGGGCCTGGAGACAGGCTGGTGCAAGTGCAGGCCCTGGCCCAGTTACAAGTTTGGTTTTGGGGAGACCTTTGGTTCTGACTGCCGTCTGTAATAAGCTTGTGAAAGCAGCATCCGGGGACCTGACTTGTCTTCCTGACGTGGCTCCAACCTGCTGAATGACTCTGAGCAAGCAACGAGCGATGACCTTTGGATTTCCCTCCTGCACAGCTTTGCTCGTTCGCATAACAGAAACTTTATACTCGTTGAACAGGAACTCCCCATCCTCCTACCCGGCCCTGGCATCCACCACTCTGCTCCCTGCTTCTATGAGTCCGGCTCTTCTAGATCCCTCACTTCAGTGAAACCATGCAGCACTCGTCCTTCTGTGACTGACTTCTGACACTTGGCAAATGTCCTCCAAGTCCATCCACGTTGTTGCAAATGGCAGGATTCCCTTTGTCTTTAAGGCTGAGTAATAGTCCACTGCACGTATACACCCATTGTTTATACCATGTTTTCTTTATCCATTCATCCAGACAGACGCTAAGAGGGTAGATTTCATGCGAAGTGTTCTCACCACAATTAACAAAAATTTGTCTCTAAATGTCCTTTTCCATGCTCTCGACTTCTAGAATCCTGAGAATGACTATGATAGTGGCCGGTGTGCACACATAAGACACAGTTCTCCTGTCTCACTTCCACTCGAGAAAGGTCCAACCGTGACCTCAAAAAGCCAGCACACGGCTGGATTCCAGGCCCTCATCCTGTCTGCTCTTTCCTCCTATAAACTGTCCTCTCCCTTCCTACTTTCCTCCAAGGAGAGCTCAGGTCTCACTGCCTCCTGGAAGCCTCCCTGACTGCCTTGACTCTTAGGACTCAGAACTCTTATGCTGCTTGTGGTTTAGTCACATAGCTGAACCTCTGGGGCTGCCCACACTGCTCCATCTCATGTGTCGCCTTGTTTGTTTTTCTAAACTGTGAGACATAATGCTCAGGGACGAACATAAAATATGAGTGTAAAGTTAAATCATGAGAGTAGCTCTTTGATTCTCCAGCGCGACTGAAGGTCCCCGAGGTTGGGACCCCCATCATCTTCTTTGACATCCCCCGGAGCTGAGGGCACTGTGAGTGTTCCACATAGACTGGATGGTTGGCAAGGACCAGAGTTCAGGTGTCAGTGAGCACATAGGAATCCCTGCAGACCTTGCTGACACATGGATCCAGTTCAGTGCATCAGGGCTGGGGCCTGGGATGCTGTGCTAGAGTTTATAGGAGGCAAGAGCAGACAGGATGAAGCCCCGGGTGCTGGGGGTGCTGCTGGCCCACAGGTGGCACTTGGAGCAACAAGGCTGGAGACCAAAGAGACAGAGTGGCTGCCACAAAGTCAGGAAGGAGAAAGCGAGGCTGAGTATGACCTTGTGGCCCAAGTCCCAAACAACAGGGGCATGGGGCACCTCTGAGACTCAATAGAGGAAATTCAGCTACAGAGCAAGCTCTCTCGGGACAGAGAATTCCAATTGCCCCCATGCTCAGCCTCCAAGCCCTTCAAACCCTGCCCAAAGTGTGTGAGATACATGTGCATCCAGGGTGCCTTCCTGAACCTCTGAGCCCTCACTCTCTCAATCCCCTCTGAGTTGTGTCTGTCCCCGTCTCCTCCTACCCTGTTCACCTGCCTTGACATGTCTCTTGTATTGTCCTGAAATGCAGCGCCCTCTGCACGTTGCAGGGGAGCCAGGGAATGTTCAGATGCAGCCCTAACACCCAGCTCCACACTCACTGTGCAAAGCCAGCTGTACAGGGCCAAGCAAGTGATTTCATCTTATTAAACTGTCACACATTTATGTTGGTTTTCCTTACTTCAATGCAGGAACTGAGTCTCATGTGGGCATTTACTTATCAGCTTATTTGAAGGTATTCACTGAATACTTTTTTATGTGCTAGGCAGCAAGGATGCACCCGTGAACAGAACAAACATGGTGCCTGCCCTCCCAGAGCTATTCTGATGGGAAAAGGCAACCAATGTGCAAAAAAGTAGAGAAATAAAGAACAAGTCTATGGCATAAAGAAACATATAGGAAGCTGTAAGAGAGCACTGCAGGTGATGAGGGAGGCCTCTTTGAGGAGGGGACATTTAACTTGAGACCCACAACCAGCCATGAAAAGGGCAGGGAGACCATTTCAGATGGAAGAAACTGCAGGTGCAAAGGCCCTGAGGTGGGTTCAGACAGAACTCATTTTTGTATCCTTCATGATGTCTGGTCAAAGAACTTGGTGTTTGCTGAATTTTACTTGATCTGTGGTTAGACACGGCAATAAGAAGATGAAATGCCAGAAATTCGAATCTTTCCAATCTGTTGCCAAAATCCAGAATAACAAACACATGAGGAGAGGCAGCCTGAGGGATGAGGAGGATGAGCTCAGTTTGGGATATGTTGAATTTGAGGTGTCTATGGAGTTCTAAGAAGGACCCAAAAGGGCCGCTGGGGCAGGGTGTGGTGGTTCATGTCTCTAATCCCAGCACTTTGGGAGGCTGAGGCAAAAGGATTGCTTGAGTCCAGGGGTTCGAGACTAGCTTAGGCAACATAGAGAGCTCCCATCTCTACAAAAAATCAGAAAATTGGCCAGGCGTGGTAGCACGTGCCTATAGTCCTAGCTACTTGGAGGCTGAGATAGGAGGATCACCTGAGCCCAGGATGTTGAGGCTGCAGCGAGCCATGAGCATGCTACTGCACTCCAGCCTGGGTAACAGAGTGAGACCCTGCCTCAAAGAAAATACAAAGGCAGCTAGAAGTGAGAGTATGGGGTCAGGCCAGAAGGTCTGCCCTGAGACTGTTCTCTGCATGGGCCTGGCAGCTGGCCTGGAGTAGACTACCTGTGCAGAGGGCACAGAAAGAGAGGTGGGGGCTAGGGGTGCCCAAGCCTTGAGAAATGCCTCTGATGGATGAGGAGACCGAGTTGCCCAGTCAGAGAAGTAGGAAGAGAACCAGGAAAGGATGGTGCCAGGGACACCCAGGGGAGAGGGAGCTCCTGGAGAGCGCACGCCAAGGGCTGAGGCTCAGGGACTGTGGAGGATGGGGTCTGGGTGGGCGGTGGGGAGAGGGCCTGACTCACGGAGGTCAGGAGGTCACAGTGTCATGACGGGCAGCAAGGAGGATGGAGAAGTGGGGGAGGCTTGAGTGTGGCTGTGGGCTGAGGGAAGGCCGGAGGACTCGCTCCCCATTTTCCATCGCCTCACCTCCCCCACAGCCGTGCTGCCTCCCAGTCTCTGGCTCACAAGGTCCCTCCCCCACCCCTTCCCACCTCTTCAGTGCTCTCCTTGGCCTGGAAACAGCCTCACGTTTCTGACTCCTCACACTATTCTGCTTCCTCCTCATCAATAAGGCCTTCCATGGGAGCTGAAGCCCTCCACGTTGGTGGGAATGGGAGAAGGGGCAGCCCTGGGGAATAACATTTGGCAGTTTCCTCAAACACTTAACGTAGAGTTAACGCACAATCCTGCAACTCCACTTCTGGACACACTCTCAGAAGAACTGAACTCAGAGTCTTGGGGAGGCACTTGCATATATCCATGTCTGTATCAGCACTGTTCAAAACAGCCAAGAGGTGGAAGCGACCCACGTGTCCATCGGTGGATGAGTGGATAGACAAAATATGGTCTATCCGGATACACAGTGGAACGTTATTCAGTCTTCAAAGGAAAGACATTCTGACCCATGCAACAACATGGATGAATCTCGAGGACATTAAGAAAAACAAGTCACAAAAGGACTAACAACTGTCTGGTTCTACCTGTATGAAGTCCTGAGAGTAGTCAAATTCATGGGGACCGAAAGTGGAACGGGGGTCGCCGGGGACTAGGAGAGGACAAGGAGACTTGGAGGTTAGTGTTTAACGGGTGCAGAGTTTCAACGTGGGAAGGGGAAAAAGTTCTGGAGGATGGTGGTGACAGCTGCACAATAATGTCAATATGCTTAATGCCCCTGAAGTGGACACCTGAAAATGGGTAAAATGGTGGATTTTATGCTATGCATATCTCACTGCAGTTTTTAAAAACTTGATAAAAGAAGGGCTGGGCATGGTGGCTCACATCTATAATACCAGCACTTTGAGAGGCCGAGGTGGGAGGAGTGCTTGAGTCCAGGAGTTTAAGATCAGCCTAGGAACATAGTGAGATCTCATCTCTAGTAAAAAACAGAAACTGAGCCAGGCGTGGTGGGGTGCATCTATGGTCCCAGCTACTTGGGAGGCTGAGGCAGGAGGATCACTTGAGCCTGGGAGGTTGAGGCTGTGGTGACCCCAGATGGTGTCACTGTACTCCAGCTTGGGCTACAAAGTGAGACCCTCGACTCAAAAACAAACAAACAAACAACAACAACAAAAAAAAAAACAGAATAAAAGGCCTTCTCTGGCCTCTTTGTGTAAGACCCCTAGGCCCCTATCACAGGAGCTCGGTTCCCATGGTCTGCTGTGTCTGTTTTTATAGCACTTGTCACTCCCAAATCTATCTTAGGAGATTTCTGGCTGTGTCTTGCCTTCTCCAGAATGTCAACTTCACTGAACAGGGAGAAAGCGGAACTGCCTTGTGGCTGCATCTTCAGCTCTCAGAAGGGTTCTGGGCTAGCAGCAGTGGCTCCTACCTGTAATCCCAGCACTTTGGGGGGCCAAGAACAGCTTGAGCCTAGGAGTTTGAGGCCAGTCAGGGCAACATGGTGAGACCTGTCTCTATGGAAAAAAATATTAAAGACTAGCTGGGTATGGTGGCACGTGCCTGTCGTCCCACCTACTTGGGAGACTGAGGCGGAAGGATCATTTGAGTCCAGGAGAAGCAGAGGCTGCTGTGAGCTGTGATCGTCACTGAGCGGGCCATGGTGCTCCAGCCTGGGCAACAGAGAAAGGCCCCCACTCTAAAATAAAACAAAACAAAAAACGAAGGGTGCCTGGCACACAGCAGATGCTCTGTATGTACTTATGAAGTGCCTATATTTCTGCTGAAGAAGAGGCAGGACCAAAAGTAACTGAGTGAAGCTACAAAGAGAAGAGATGCAGGCGGCGGGGGTGGGGGGCAGTCCACACTTGCCAGGAGATGTGTGTTGTTTTCTGGGAATGGGAAGCACAGGTTGGGCCTGAGGACACCGCTTCCCCGGGGCTAGAAGAGGGGAGCACTTGCAGCAGAGCCAGCGTGCAGGCTGTGCACCTGGGTTCAGACATCTGCAGCACAGAGACGGTGCATGGTGATATCTAGCTCAGGCTGCGGACTGGTCCGACGGCAGCAACTGGGGCTCAGGTGGGTCCTTCCACCCGGGGCAGGCAGTCACAGGGAGGCTGTGGGCGCAAAGATCTGGGCACAGGTCAGCTGGCCTGCGGGGACAGAGGTCTGGGCACATGGACCTCGCCGTGCAGGAGCTAACCTGCCAGGGAGGGCTTGACCAGGAGAAGGATCTTTCCAGAAGACAGGCCAGACTCAGGGAAACAGACATAGCCATGAGGCTCAGGCGAGGGAGGGGGTACCTGGGAGGGGCCAGCTCCTAGGCTGGTCTTGAGGGAGCTGTTATTTAACTTGAAAAGTCCCCGTCAGGCTCATTGTCAGGGAAGACAGACAAGCCAGCCAGGCTCCGAATGTCTCCTTTCACAACCAGAGCTATTTTAAGTCCTTCTCACTGTTCCTTCTTTCTTTCCACCTACACCCTTTGTGTGTCTACGAGTTGGAAGAGAGGGAGAGGTCAGACATGTGGGAGGACCAGCTGGACTCAGTCTCCTGTCCTGTGCCAAAAACCTCTCCCCTCCTGACTTGGCTTCCCTGAAACATGGGAAGGGTGGGGTTCACCCCTGCACCCCAAACATGCCTCCTGAGGCGCCCCAGGGGTAGCTCTGTTCGTCACTGATACCATCCCTGGGCCTGCTCTTCTGAGGTGGAGGAGATGGAAAATCTAGCTCCCGTGTACCACGTGACATGACTGTGGCACAGGGAGGAGAGGCCTTTGCCTTTTGGAGAAACAGAATTCCCAGACACGGTGGAAGACAAATGAGTAAGAAGCAAAGGACCCTTCTCCCAACTCCACCTCACTGAAAATCCTACTGCAGAAGGAGCTGGAAAGCTCAGTCACTCAGGGCACCTCCCTCCCCAAGACCCCACAGTGATTCGGTGGACTGGGAACTTCCATATGCTGAGGGCGTCCGGGGAGCCTACTGTCATGGCCTCTCGAGGGACAGCACAGCGGCAGTGCGAGGGTCCTGTGCCTGTTCTCCTTTGCCCTTGCCTCCCGGGATCCGCCCTCCAGAAAAGCCTGGCCACGTGAGTAAGGAGGTGTGTAAACAAGAGCCATGCCATGCAGATGGGAGAGAAGACACACACAGCTGTCAGCAGGGGAACCGCCCACAAAGGACAGGGCATCCTGAGAGCAGGATGCGAGGCAGCAGCAAGACACTTTCACCTGGCGCTCTGCACCAGTGTGGGAAAACCTCGAGGACGTGACTCAAAGAACCCAACCACGCTGCTCCAGGTTTCTCAGCACTTGATAGCACTTACATAAAATAACTCTACAGAACACACTTTGTGAGGACATGGGGAAGGGGAATGAGAGTCCAAGACCACCTTCACCCTCCCCTGTCATGTCTGACATGTTCCGAGCAGAATCTGGTGGTCCCTGCCACCAGATTGTGCCACCGGAAATGCGGGTTCTAAAGGTGACCTCACCCCTGGGGTATCAGCAAGCCTCACGAGGAAGGGCAAGAGGGGAGGAGGACAGGGATGCCCTATCCCACTTGTAGGCGAGAAGTCTGGGCGCCGGGAAGTGAGCTGCCCATAGCTGAGCCTACACCCATGTGCTCCCTCCATGCTCTCAGAGTGACAAGACGCACCTGTCTCTGGCCCTACTCCACTGCCCACTAGCTCTGCCTGGTGGTGGCCCTGTCGGAGGCAGGAGCTGCCTCAGCTTCATGACCGCTGGCACTGTCACTGCCGAGTCCCACATGACCTTGGGAGGCTGCCTCCCAGTTCTGGCCCCCCAAAGCTCTGACCTATCTGTGCTCTTTTACTGTGCAGCAGGCATTGTTCTGTCTCCTCAGACTCATTTACTCTCATGACGACACTGAAGCACGTACTATTACTATCATCCTGATCTTATAGCTGGGAAAACCTAGGAATAGTGTGGTGAAGAAGGTGCCCACGTTACTCAGCTAGCAAGTGGCAAAGCTGGGTTTGAACTTGGTCCCTGCCTCTCGCTAGCTCTTTCTTCCCGTGGGGTATCCAAGCAGTGGATGAGACTAGAAGGTTGGGAAGCTGGCTCAGATGACCACCGATGTCTGGGGCCCAAGAACTTTACATCTTCACAGTGGTCCTGAGCAGCCCAGACCCTCTCCCCTCAGCTTCTCCCTCTGTCTCTCAGCCTCAGAAACGATAGATAATTTTTTTTTTTGAGTTGGAGTCTTCGTTGCCCAGGCTGGAGTGCAGTGGCATGCTCATGGCCACTGCAGCCTCGACCTGCTGGGCTCAGGAGATCCTTCCACCTCAACCTTCCAAGTAGACGGAGCTATACAGGTGTGCACTACCACGCCTGGCTCATTTTTTATTTATTGTAGAGACAAGGTTTTGCCAAGTTGCCTAGGCTGGTCTCAAATCCACGGGCTCAGGCAATCTGCTCGCCTTGGCCTTCCCAAGTGCTAGGATTACAGGCTGAGCCACTGAGCCCAGCTGATAGATTATTATGCCCCTACTGTGTGGCTGGCACCTTCACATCTGTGTTCTCATTCGACCTCTCCACAGTCCAGCAGTTCCTAGTAATGTTTCCATTTTAGAGATGGGGAAGCTGAGGCCCTGTGATGGGGAGTGACTGACCAGTGGTGACACTGCTGGAAGAGGAGATGCAGGGGGTCCCAGAGGAAAGTTTCACAGAGAGCTCGGTGACCATGGAATGCACTATCACTAGGTGGGGGACCCTCAGGCACCCAAGAGGCCACACGGATCCATCAGCCCTGAGTCGCCCAGGGCTGGTACCCAGACCTGATACTCAGTTTCAGGGGACCCACTCTCTGATGACAATGAGCCCTTTCTGCTCTCAGAGTCTATGAACCCAGGGATGCCCAGAAAAGCCAAACCATCTCTAAATGGGAACCACTAACTCGAGGCTTTCTTCCTTGCCCCCAAGGCGTCAGTAAGCCCTTCCTGGAGGGTGGGGAATGGAGCAGTCAGAGAAGGCCTGCAGTGTCCGACAGATAGACAGTACTGGACTTGGAGCCGGCCAGGCCTGTGTGTGAGCCCTGATCGTTTCCTCTGTTAGTGGTGTGACCTCGGCCAGGCTGCTTCACCTCTCTGAACCTCTGGGTCCTCAACTGTAAGACAGCGATACAGGTGCCGACTTTGAGGTGCTGTGAGGAGCCAAAAAGACACACATGTGGACACCCTCAGGACAGGGCCCAGCAGATCACTCAGTACCTGCAGAAGAGGGGACAGTACACAGTGAGAAGGGAAGGGGTGGGGGGAGCATTTCAGAGCCACTGGGGAGAAGAGGAAGTGGAGGGAAGGGGGCGGTGGGAGGACAGGAGGAGCTCTCCAGGGTTCCGGGAGCACTCAGTAAGTCGCTTTATGAAAATACCATCTGGAGGGATAAGTGGGTTTTTCAAATAAATCAAGTGTGTGGAAACAAAATGACAAAACACATCCCCATCCCGCAAATGCTCAGTGTCAGGTGCCTCTGCTGGGGGCTTCTTTAATCAATGTGACAACCAGGGCTTGGAAGGGGAGCAGGATGGGGTTGACAGCCGCAGAGAAGGGAGCCTGTGGGGGTCAACAGGCGGGGGCACTCCCTGCCTCCCAGCCACCCCTCAGCAGGCTAAGAGCAGTCTGGAAGAAGGGATGGGGACATTCCAAGCTGGTCTAACCTTCCTAGCCTTTTCCCCTGCATTGCTGGTGAACTGGGGTCTATATTCCTGCCACACCCCCATCCCCTGATGTTGTCTGGGACCCCACCTATGGGTCATGCCCTGGGCAGGTTCTTCACCTCTGCTTGTTTCTGCAAATGTGAACCATAGGAAGCAATTCCTGACTCCTGTAAGAGGGGTGTGGAAGGACTGGGTCACACCGGTGAACGTGTGAAGTCGGCTCACCACGCATGCCCAGTGGAGAGCACGTATCACCATCATCTGCATCGATGCACGATGCCCGGCAAGGAGGTCTGGGTCTCCCCGGGACACAGGCCCCAACTCGCCGCAGGCCTCCAGGCAAACACCCTTCTCTCAGCCTGTCCCCTCACAGCACTGCTTCAGGGCCAGGGAATCTGTTTTCAGTTCACAAACCTCGTTGACATCCTTTAATGCATCTCACTCTCACGACTTCCACTTCACAGATGAGGAAACTAAGGCCCAGGGATCTGAGATCACTAGAAGTCAGGTCTGTCTTGATTCAACTCAGGCAGCTCCATTCTACTTCCCCCACAAAGTCTCTGGAGAGCCCCAACTTCCTCAGACCCCAGAGGATCCCAGCAGGAGCACCTGCCCTCATATCACCGAGGCAGGACCCACAGGGACTACACTTCTTAAAGACCCAGAGTGACGCAGCCCTGGACCCAGCCAGAGCTGGCTGTCTGAAGATGGCTTCCTCTTCATCCAGGGGATGGGGCAGGCCCATCAAGGTTCACCGCTTCAGCTTCGCATCTCTGATGCCCACATTCCATGGCCCTTCCCTGGGGGATGCCCTACCTTGTGGGTGAGGCTGGGGTCCTTTGAAGTGCTGTCCTCCTCCTCTGAGCTTTTCTGCTCTTCATCTGACGTGAGGTCCTCTTTGGGAGCCGCCACCGAGATGGGACAGACCTTGTAGGGCTCTGTGTAGGCACTGTCAGAACAGGAGAGAGAAGGGTTAGAGCTTCTTGCTCAGTAGAGGCAAAGTGAACTGGTCAGGGGTCCTGCCATGCCACGGGGATGGGAAACGAGTAAGACCTGGCCACAGACATCCTGCTTCCCCACCCTCCCAGCCGTACTGGCCTTTTACATCCCTGAACACACCAGGCTCTTTGCTGCCTCGGTGCTTTGACACACGCCAAGACAGACTCGTTTCTCTGTTAAATACAGGGCAGATTGCGATCCTGAAGGAAGGCCCCAGTGATTTACGATGAGGGCATGAGATGTTTAGTCTGACTGGTCTGGGGTCTGGACTGGCTTGGTCAGGCAGCAAGGTCAGTCCTCAAGGGGGCTGTGTCCTCTGGGCCCGAGCAAGGGATGCAATGACAGAATCCAGATGTGTGTTCCAGCCCCCAGTCCCAGTCTAACCATTGGCTGGTTCAGGGGTGAGATGTAACTCGGGGCATCGATGTCTACCTCACAACTCCTGTCTCACCTTCTCGGCAGGTGCTGTGAGCACCATAGCTTATACAGGTGTGACAACCTCCTAGCTACATACCTGAGACGATCACAAGGGCACTGCCATTAACTAATTATGAACACATATTCAATACCCATTGGTGGATTCCATGCTTAATGCCAGGTGTGGGCCTAGACAGCAGGTAAAACACTCGCGAATAAAGCAGATAAAGTCCCTGTCCTCAAACCTGAACAACTCATGGATAATCACAAATTGCAATTCCCACAGAGGAAGCTCTGACCCCATTGCAGCAGCCTCCTTGCCCTGCTCCCTGCCTTCCTCTCCACATGGCACAGTGATTGTTCTACAAAGAGATGGAACTCCTCTCCTGCTCAGAGACCTGCAATGGTTTCCTCTTGCCATTGGTAATGTGGCCCCAGACAGCTTCTCACAAAACTTCTCTTCATACTCAAAATCTGGTCTTACTACATTCTCATCAAATACTTATTCCTGTCCTCTGGGAATGCCAGGATGAGGTGCTGGAATGACACATGGATGGCGGAAGAGAAGAGAGCATCCATTTCCTGGACTAGCTGGGCCAACTGTGGCCCAGGCCTCATGCAGGGAGGAGGCACTGGCCTTGCCTCAGACCCCAGTTCAGGCAGGGGAAAGCACAGCTGTGTGGGGCACATCGGGGAAGGAGAAACAGAGCCTCAGGCTGTAAACGAACTAGGGGCCTATCCTGGGGCTGCTTCTCAACCCCCACTACAGGAGCCAGAACTGTGGATACCCGTCTCCAGAGCACCAAGCCCAAGCAGCAAGGGGCTCTGCCAAGAGCAGAACAAGGTCCCCTGGCCCACAAGAGCCACAGAGCCAGGCAGAGCAGAAATAAGGTAGCTTGTGATGGCAGGGCCTGTGCCTGCCTGGGCTTCCACTCACATGATGGAGTGGGGGCGGTGGTGAGGGCTGTGATTGTGTGCTCATGTGCAGAGACAAGCCCAGTCCTGCCCCAGGTGAGCCGTGACCCAGCCTACCACCAACAGGGTACCCTTCCGGTAGAGCTACTTCTTCCTTTTCAAGAAGCGACTCTGTTGGCCTTTTCTTTCAAATGAGGAGAACTACGACGTATTCTGCAACAAGACACACACCTGCCACCAAGACAAATGAAGAAAGAGCCCTCCTCCATGTTTGCTGAGGTGTGCTGTAGCCTCCTCCCCTCTATGACCACCCTACCCTCTGCTGCTGTCCCCACACTGCTGGTCCCAGCCTGAAGGTCAAGGACAGCTCACTTGCTCAGCACAGCTCAGCCCAGGTTCAGAACGCGACTGCATGGCCCAGTCTGGTTGAGCCCTGCTCCCTTCCCTCCAGAGCCACCTGCAGGGACTGACAATCCTCTGTCCGGCAGAGGCAGCGTGGGGCCTGCTGCCCCTTGGAAAGGCCACATGAGGACCACATGAGGCCACAGCAGCCGCTGTCATGCTCCGCCTGGGATAACCAACAATGGTGAGGGAGGGAGCAGTTAACTGCACCCCTGGGTCACCCCTTCTCCTCCTCAGGGAAAGGCAGGTACATGCCAGGCCTTGCCTAGAAGGTGCTGGGAAGGAGGAAACGATTCCCAGCCAAGCCTCCCAGCCACGACCGAGCACCAAAGTCTTTCCAAATCTACCTTCACACATCCCGCAACTCCACTCGTGTCTCCAGCACAGCCTGTGCGGTCCACACCAACTCTTGTAACTGGTACCTTCCTGTTCCTGATTCCGCCCTGCTTTTTCCCCAGTCTGTTCTCCACCTAGTGGCCAGAGTGACCATCTCATAACACAATCTAATGGCGCCACTTCCTTGCTTAAAACTCTTCCAGGACATTCCAGTGCTGCCAGCCCAAACGGCACTGCCTGCCCAGCAAGGCTCTGCACGACCTGGGGAGGTGGCCCCCACAGCTCCTGTTGCTGTATCTCCCCAGCATCTGATGATGCTGGGCATCATAGCAACTGGGGTTCTGCCTTGAGCCAAGCAGGGGGTGGCTTCTGTGAAGCAGAGCCAAGGATGACATGTGGGGAGAGAGCTCAAGGAAGCCAAACCCCAGAGACTTGGGAAGGGGCTGGCTCCAGGTCACGTGGCAAATCTGGGCCAATACGCTAACTCTGAAGGTGCTGCTCCCTGTGCTTGGTCCCATTTTATTTTTCCCTTTTTTTTGAGTTGGGGTCTCACTCTGTCACCCAGGCTGGAGTGCTGTGGCATGATCACAACAATCCTGGCTTACCACAACTTCAACCTCCTGGGCTTTGGCAATCTTTCCATCTCAGCAACCTGAGTAGCTGGGACCACAGGCACATGTCACCACACTCCACTGATTTTTAAATTTTTTTGTAGAGACAAGGTCTTGCTATGTTGCCCAGACTGGCCTCCATCTCCTGGACTCAAGCAACCCGCCCATCCTGGCCTCCCAAAATGCCTGGATTACGGGCGGGAGCCACTGGGCCCACCGAAAGACATGAAAACAGAGATACTGCTGGGTGCCGTCGGTGCACTGCTACGTGGAGTTGGGTCTTAGGCTGGGCTTTGTTGTCATTGTTATTTTATTTTTGAGAATTGGGAGACTACAGAGATTAGCGCTGAGGCTCTTGGGTTAGCCTGCCTGGGTTCATATTCTGGCTGGTCCACTTGTTCACTGTGTTTACCCTCTCCAAACCTCATCAGGGCCTAATTCACAGAACTGTTGGGAGATTCAATGACTTGAATAATGGAAAACACTTAGAAGAGGGCCTGGACATAATGACTCAATAAATGTCAGTTTTCTTCATTATCAGCCCCTTATGTCCATGTCCCTTGCTGTCTCTGTGCTTCCCAAACTTGAGTCACTCCCCCACTGCCACCAACATGGCCCTTGTTGCCTACAGATGTACTGTTATTTACCTAACATTTTATATATATATATAAAATGTGTGTGTATGTATGTGTGTGTGTGTGTGTGTGTGTGTGTGTGTGTGTGTGTGTTAAGTCCGTGTCTCATTCTGTTGCCCAGTTTGGAGTGCAGTGGCATGATCACAGCTCACCACAGCCTCAACCTTCTAGGCTCTGGGCTCAAGCAATCCTCCCTCTTTGGCCTCCCAAAGTGCTAGGATTATAGGTGTAAGCCACCATACCTGGCCAAGTCAACTCATTTTTAATGCTTGCTACCTACTCTGGCCTCATCCTAAGTAATAATACCTGTGAAGTCACAGTGTGTATACTTTTAACACCTTATTTTTAAAGTTTATTATGATGATGATAGATTTAGAAATGGGGTGTCCCTCTGTAACCAGGCTAGAGTGCAGTGGCTATCCACAGATGCAATCATGGCTCATGGCAGCCTTGGTCTCCTGAGGTCAAGCAATCCTCCAGCCTCAGCCTCTTGAGTAGCTGGGATTACAGGCACGAACCACCACACTTGGCCCCTCTTTTTTTTTTGAGTTGGAGTCTCACTCTGTCGCCCAGACTGGAGTGCAGTGGCCGCTCCCGGCCACCGCAGCCTCGCCTGCTGGGCTCCGGCAATCCTTCTGCCTCAGCCTTCCGAGTAGCTGGAACTACAGGCGCGCACTACCACACCCAGCTAATTTTTGATTTATTGTAGAGATGAGGTCTCGCCAAGTTGCCCAGGCGGGTCTCGAACCTGTGGGCTCAGGCAATCCACTTACCTCGTCCTCCCAAAGCGCTGGGATTACAGGCTGAGCTACTAAACCCGGCCTCCTCTTTTAAATAAACTGTATAATCCTTAAACTATAACAATATGTTTTATTAAAATTATCTTGCTCACTATTGGAGATGCACAGACTTCACAGATAAACCTGGTTACCTCCAATCCACCCATGGTCTGTCCTCAAGTCAACCTCAGCTACGGTCAGAAATGTAGCCCATGCTGATGGCCCTCTTTTTGTTCTACTTCTTTCTCTGATTTATGTTTTCCAGAAAGATCACTAAAATGTGTCAGAGGGCAAAGGTTCAGGTGCTCTGATGATATTTCTGGCTCACTTATCTCACTGTCCTATTTAGGGATTGTGGACAAGCATATGGGAACAACCTGCCATTAAAATAAGCTTTCATTGTTGGTCAAAGGGTACAAAGTTTCAGATAGCCATGAGGAACAGGTTTGGCAACTACTGTACAGGTGGGTGACTACAGTCAATAATATATTATATATTGAAAAATATCTAAGAGTAGTTTTCAAACGTCACATCACAAAAAATGATAGGTAAGCAAGGTGATAGATATGTTAGTTTGATTTAATTATGCCAAATTTTGCATGTGTGTATAAACGCCACACTATACCCCGTAAAAATCAATAATGATGTGTCAACGAAAATAACAGTAATAAATGTTTTAAAAAGCCTGGATACAGTGGCTCACACCTGCAACTCCAGCATTTTGGGAGGCCAGGGTAGATCACTTGAACCCAGGGTCAAGACCAGTCTGGGCAACAAAAAATAGAAAAATCAGTCAGGCGTGGTGGTGTTTGCCTGTAGTCCTAGCTACTCAGGAGGCTAAAGCAGGAGTATTGCTTGAGCCCAGAAGTCGAAGACTTCGGTGAGCCATGATCATGCCACTGCACTCTATCCTGTGTGACAGAGTAAAACCCTGTTTCAAAAAAAAAAAAGTTAAAAAGTGCTTTCACAACATAAAAGAGCAAGTATGATTCAATGCCTTTGCAGAGTCGATGAAAAAGTTGTAGCAAGAGACCCTATCTTGGACAGAAGTCATCATTTAAAAAAATAACTCAAAACATTCTGATGCAAAGACCAAAACTGTCCACACAACTGTTCCTACAGACCCTTGGTAGTTGCTACCAGGCTGGTCTTCATATTCAGCGGAAGGAAACACCTCTGATAATTGGTTTTTTTTTTTTTAACAATTTCTTCTAAAATGTTCTGACATCCTGGCAGAACCTGTATTCTTTTTTTGAGTTGGATTCTCACTCTGTCACCCAGACTGGAGTGCAGTGGCTGCTCCCGGCCACTGCAGCCTCGACCTGCTGGGCCCCGGCGATCTTTCCACCTCAGCCTTCCAAGTAGCTGGAACTACAGGCGCGCGCTACCATGCCCGGCTAATTTTTTGATTTATTGTAGAGATGAGGTCTTGCTTGCCCAGGCGGGTCTTGAACCTGCGGGCTCAGGCAATCCGCTCACCTCAGCCTCCCAAAGGCGTGGGATTACAGGCTGAGCCACCGAGCCCGGCAGATTCTGTGTTCTTGATGAGTAGCAATGTCTTCCCTTGGGCAAACAGACAGGGAACACTTACATATCACATTCATCTCTTCAGTTCGCCAGCATAAACCTCTGAGATGGTCCCTTGCTCAATATGGTTTAAGGAAGTGTGTAAGACTCTACATTTTTTTAGCTATCTGGCACCTGCCTGGTGTTTCATTCATTCAAAAAAAATCCTAGTTAGAGCCCTCTGTGTTCCAGACTCTGTACTATCGGTACTAGAGGGTACGGTGACTATAGCCTCTCTAGTCAAAACACCCATCCATAAAAACTAAGTGAGGTGGTGTCTCCAGATGGATTCTTTGGGTATACCAGTATACTACAAATGAGAAAGCCCTCTCACCCAACCACCAACCTATCTACTCACTCACCCATCCAACCATTCACCTATTTATCCATCCATCCATTTATCTACTTACCCATCCATCCACTCACTCTTCCTACCATCCTTCCATCTACTCACTCAGCCATCCACCCATCCATTCCTTCACTCATTCACTCACCAAATATGGTTTGGCACCCACTTCACTGAGCTAACACCTGGAGAAATCAAAGATGATGAAGGTATCCTTTCTGGCCTCAGAGAGAGTACGGTGAAAAGTGCTAGTTAAGAGGATGGGTTCAAAAGTCAGACTGCCTGGCTGGAATTCCAGCACTACCACTTTAAGCAAGTTTGTTAACATTTCCATGTCTCAGTTGGTTTTTTTTTTTTGAGTTGGAGTCTCACTCTGTTGCCCAGGCTGGAGCACAATGGCACTCTCACGGTCACCCCAGCATCGACCTGGTGGGCTCAGGCAATCCTTCTGCCTCAGGCTTCCAAGTAGCCAGAACTACAGGCACGCCCTACCACACCCAGCTAATTTTTGATTTATTGTAGAGACAAGGTCTCACCAAGTTGCCTGGACTGGTCGCGAACCCACGGACCCAGGCAATTGACTTGGCTCAGCTTTCCAAAGTGCTGAGACTACAGGCTAAGCCACCGAACCCAAACTCCACGTTCTTTTCAATGTGGCATTTTCATTATTATTCATTTCAAAATATTTTGTAAATCT
>CAUYQG010063891.1:0-20271 GCA_963574415.1 Tarsius wallacei
TTACCCATTTGCATGCCACTGCACTCACTTCTGGGCGACACTTTTATAAACCAACACAAAAAAAAAAAAAAAAAAAAACTTTTCCTAATTCCAAATCCCGAAAATTATCCCAAAGATCTCACCAAGAAATTCCATCAGGTAAGAGTGTCTAATTTCAAACTGTCTACACATGTGGAAAATGAGAAAGTCAAACAGAATCATCTCTAACCGTCTTTCAGTCTCCCTGTTCTATAAGGAGACCATAAATGAACCTGTAGGTGAATGGATTTTGTGCTAGGGTGCTCCAGGCACCCTCAAATGGGGCATTCGTGTTGTGTGTCTTTGGAGAGAAAATTCAAATTCACAGAGTGCACTACTCACAACTTAATTTGTGATATTTGCCTTGATCAATTTGTATATCCTTATAAAAAACAGTTCCCATTATGCAATAACACTAAAGATCATTTTAAACACTACTGTGTAATTAATCAAGCACAATAATTATTCTACCAAGATGGTACATGTCAGAAATCAATCCAAGAAGTCCTCTGGATGGAAGTTAACAAATAGATATTCAAATGTAGCTTTAAACTGCATAAAATAATAAAATACAAAAACCAGAAAAAGATGTCTAATAGTAATCCAGTTTTGTGTTTTACAAACTCTGTTCTGCAATGGTGTTCAGGGTTTGAGGAACGCTTGATTCTTATTTATTTTCCAAACTTACCAAAATTCTTATCACAGAAATATACAAAGAGAACAGCCTGGGCAACTTGGCAAGACCACATCTCTACAAACACTCAGAATTTATTGATAAAAAATTATGCATTTATTCTTACATGTATTCCACAAAACATAATTTCAAATGGTCAACAAAAGTTGTATCTGGAAGTTTTGAGAAGGTTGTGTCATGATTTGCAGAAGAAATGCCTGAGTTGTGGCAAACAGGGGACTGGTTCTTCCACCATGAAAATGCACCTGCCCACACCCTGCTGAGTGTTCAGCAGTTTTTGACCCAAAACGGCATGACTCCCATGCCCCACCCTCCCTAGTCACCCAATCTTGGACTGAGGTAACTCTTTATTTCTCCGGATGAAAAAGTCCTTAAAGGGAAACGTTTTGATGATGTGAAAAAGGTCAAACCAAAAAAACAGTGTCAAAACATGGACTGTATCACCTTTACATTGAAAGTTATTTTAGTTTATGGACATAATAAAAGGTTAAATCATTCAGGTAATTAATTTTCAAAAAATTGAGCACATTTTCCCTTAACTGAAGGTATACATTTTTAAAGACTGGATTCTATGGTAGTCGGGCGCTTTACACAAAGTGATTTCTGAGGACCGGTTCTTTTAAAGTCATTGCTTCATAGGATCACTGTTTTATGTGACTTGCCACAAAGAACTTTATTTCAGGTTGGAACTGGAACTTTTTCTTCTCCTGCTAGCTGTTTCTCCATTAGGAGCATCACAACTAAAGATAAGTGCAACATGAACCACTTTAGTACTGTTTCTTTAAAATTTGTGTTGTTCAAATATTAAGATTTATTAACTTGTCAAAGCATGTAATTGGGGGCATTTTGCTGCCACTGTATGTTCAACGGTGACTGATGTTTTTACAGAGGAATTGAGCAAAAAAAAAAAATCTTTTAAGAAAAAAAATTGGCCGGGTGCAGTGGCTCAAGACTGTAATCCCAGTACTTTGGGAGGACGAGGTGAGGGGCTTGCCTAAGCCCACGGGTTCGAGAAAAGCCTGGGCAACTTGGTGAGACCACATCTCTACAATAAATCAAAAAATTAGCTGGGCGTGGTAACACGCACCTGTAGTTTTGGCTCCTTGGCAGGCTGAGATGTCAGGATTGCCTGAGCCCAGCAGGTCGATGCTGGGGTAGCCATGAGCATGCCACTGCACTCCAGCCTGGGCGACAAAGTGAGACTCCAACTCAAAAAAAAAAAAATAATGAGTTCAAAAACTGTTTTGAGCAGTGGATAAAGCATCTTGATAGGTGTAGGTGTATTGCATCAAACAGAGAGCACTTTGAAAGTGATTGAAATGTAAACATGTAAGAATAAATACAAAATTTTTTATAAATAAATTTCAGGGCTTTTTGAGTCCCCCTCATACACATTCAAATGTGTGAGAGTTAGGCAGTCATCAATTTTTCTATGTTTAGCTCTTGAACAAGCCGCACTCTCCTGCACCCATCGCCTACTCATCACTGAGTTTTAACTCGCCTGCATCTCTGCACACACAGGGTGAGCTCCCACATCACGCAGCACTGCCTGCCAGCCAGTGATTCCTTCTTGTCAAAGCTGCTATGGTTTTCAGCTCGTTGGTGTTTGTAAAATTATTTGAACACTTTGCTCTTGTGATGTATAAAAAAAATGAATATAAACAGAACTATTTTTAAAATGCAAACACTAGGGATAATGGCAACAAAGAAAGTCACCAGGCATAGTCATGCCACAAGAGGTGGCTCTTGTTGTGGTCATAGTGGAAAATAAGGAACACACTACATAGATAGCAAGTATTGCTCTCAGAGGTTTTATCATGGTATTTTCCCCCTAAGAACAAGGTCCTTCCTCTGTACCTCCTACCCACTTCTTAATATCATAAAGATTATCTCGTTTTTGTACATTCAACTTTTTATAATTGCTTTATTGAGATAAAATTCATATATCATATAAGTCATCCATTTAAAGTACACAACTGAGTGGTTCTTAGTATATTTACAGAGTTTTGCAATCATCATCACCGTCATTTAAGGACATTTTTATCATCCAAAAAGAAACTCTGAACACACCTTAGCCACCACCACCAATCCCATCCTCCCATTTCCCTTCACCCCTGCCAGCCACCAATCTACTTTCTGCCTTTATAGATTTGCCTATTCTGGAAATCAATGAAATCACAGAATACATGGTGCTTTGTGACTGGCTTATTTCACTCAGTATAATGCTTTCAAGATTCACCCATGTAGTATACATGAGTGCTTTATTTCTTTTTATGGACAAATAATATTCCATTGTATGGATACACCACCGGTGTGGTTCATCCACTCGTTAGCTGATGGGCGTTTGGGTTGTTTCCATCTTGTGGCTGTTGTGAACAACGCTGTTATGAACAAGCTTTTGTGTAAACATATGTTTTCCTTCCTTTTGGCCTTATATCTAGGAGTAGCATTGCTGGGTCCTATGGTAAATCTGTATTTAACCTTTTAAGGAATTCAAGAGTGTTTTTCACAGCAGTGACAACATCTTACATTGTTCCAGCAGTGTAAGAGGGTTCCAACTCCCCCGCCACCTCTACAACACTTGTCTTTTTTATCGTAGGCACCCTAGCGTATGTGAAATAGTATCCCATTGTGGTTTTGGTTTGTATTTCTCTGACAGCTAACAAAGTTGAACATATTTTCAAGTGCCTGTTGACTTTTGCATATTCAACTTTTACATATTTGTAAGAAAGGATTACACTCAAACCAGCGGAGCTCCAGATTTCAAATTTCAACACTCCGAATACTGCCCATATGCTAATGTGCTCTCATTTATTGGCTTTAGAATGAGTAAGTGTTATAAATCTGAACTTACAAAACAAATACTAATTTATTTTGGTTTTTAGAGATAGGGTCTCACTCTGTCACCCAGGCTGGAGTGCAGTGGTAAAGTCAGAGTTAACTACAGCCTTGAACTCCCAGGCTCAAGCTATCCTCATGCCTCAGCCTCCCAAGAAACTAGGATTATAGGAACGTAATCACGATGCCCAACTAAATTTTTAATTTTTTTGTAGAGACAGGGTCTTGCTATGTTGCCCAGGCTTATTTTCTTTTATTTTCACATTAAAGTTTCATCAACAATTTCATTTGACTTTTTAAAAAAATTATAAAACCACTAATCTAATCAAATGTCTCATTTTTTTTTAACGGAATAAGCCGAGAGACTTTAAATGATACAACTAAATTGAGTTAGAGAAATAATAACAGTCTCTTGTCTTCCAGACTATGGTTCTTTCTAGTAGAACAAAATAAACAACAAGATTAATTTTTTTAAATCCCCTAGGGGATACATTTTTCAAATATGTCCAGTACAAAAATGGTATCACTAAAAAGCAAAACAAAAGCTAAGACCACAAAAGTTAGGACAGCGGCTATCTATTGGGGAAGCGGGGAGCGAGCTGAGAGTTCATATGGTGCTTATAATGTCCTATTTTGGGTAGTAATTAAATAAATGTTCAGTCCCTATTATTTATTTAACTATTTCAAGATGTTGTATGGACTTTATATTCCACATTAAGAAAGTTTAAAAGCAAACATTTGCCCGTGCAAACTTAATTAAATGGGAGGTTTTTGCTTTACAAAATAAATGACTTAAAATCCATCTAAAGGTGACAAAAAGGCAGAATTATTTTCCATTGATCCTTCCTACTTATTCAAATGGAGGCCACTTTGCAGATCTTAATTTATTCTGTAGAGATAAACAGAAGCATTGCTCTCAAAGATAACTCATTCTTCTAAGGAACTCCCCTTCGATAAACATTATTTACTTCCAATTTACAGTTTTAATTACATGTATCGCATGTCAGAAAATCCCTGACATTCTTGCCAACTCTAAGCACAACCCTCAAGGTCACACTGTTTTTCCTCCTCACCAAGAAATTATCAGCAGCAGAGAGGACACTCATGCTAGGTAAAAGCCTTAATATTTACACTGTTAAGTGCCCACACTCGCTCTCTAGTAAATTATTTTCAAGCTGGGGAGCTGCAGGTCAGCCCACCAGAACACAGGAAGAATGACAAGGTGACAGAGACAATGGGAGGAGAGAGTGGTGCACCCCACTCTTGCTGACTCAGGCTCCTACCACCAGTAAAGAATTGTTCCTTAAGGGAAGTATAATTCATTGTTTCAATAGCGACCACACACACACACACACACACACAAATCATGATACTGAGTGATTCGTGAAGCAATGTAAAATTTTGCAAGGTCCCTAAAATAGGCCATGAGTACTAAGGTAGAGAACACTGACCAGAGGGATCTAGAATATTTTGTTCAACATCCTGTTTTAACCACCAACCTATAACTGTTGATGTCCTAAGAGCCACACTTTGCTTTCACGTTGTAGTGTATTTGAACAGGCAACCGCTTTCACTCTCTCCAACACTTCCCCTCCCACACATAGCCTGGTCTAGAAAAAGTCAAGCATTCAGCACGCATCCTAAACAACAACCTCTGTGCAAGACAGAAAGGCCTAGTCAGGTCCTGCTGCGAGAAGCAGTGTGTTCTTCATACACTGGTTGGGATTCTGATACTCCATTCGCTAGGGGAAAGGTTCAATCTGACCCTATGTCATTTGGAGCTCTCAGAAGCCCTCCTGCCCAGCCTACACACCTCTTACGTGGCCCAGAAAACTATGGGAAAGAGGTGAGGTTCCTTCTCACAGTAAGAATAACCCAAAGTTATTCAGCCCCTTACACAACTCTGCCTTGCACTGGATACTTTTTCAAGATCACCTGCATTGCAGCGACCTCACTCCACATCACATTTCCTTCACATTGCAACTCCACTCTAAGCAGACAGCACGGCATGGCTTCCACTTGATTGCTGCATCAAACAGCATTCATAAAACTCAACAGGCCAAGCTGGTGGCTCAGGACAGGGGCAGAAGGATCGTTTGTCATGGACACGCAAGTTTTGTTAGCAAGTTCATTATATGCATCTCTCCTTCCTAAGCAAAGTAGGGATCCTAGCCCCTGTGCAAATAGGCAGGACCTGAAGAAGAGATGGGGAAAGCAGCCGGTCTTCTGTACAACAGTGGGAACTGAACGAGGTCTCTGCTGCCCTCCCGAGGCCAGGGCAGCCCAGGCACTCCCCAGGAATCCCACGGCTAAATGGATTTGAGTAACCATAGGCTAATGCACCCACACATCCCACCTCCACGGTGGAGGGTCTACTCTTCCTCTTGGCATCTTGATACCGACTTGGAAGATGACATTCAGCATAGGAAAGATCCTCTGAGATATCCACGAGATATAGTGTGAGAAAGCAAAGGCTATAGAAAAGACAGATTTTCACTATGAGAGACCCTCAGCCATAAATCAAAACTCAAAGTAAAATAAACACAGTACAAAACAACTGGGGGAGGATGGACAGTGTGACTTTAGAATCTGTAAACCAGGAGAACAATGAGAAAAAACTCTGCTCCCCATGAAATTCTATTACACAAATTTTTCTTACCCGCCTCATGGTTCTGTATCGCAAAGATCATTGAAAAGTGGTGCTATACCGTCCTTGGTTGCTGTTGCTAAGATTCCCTGAAGCTACCTGAAAATAAGTGAAATGTACCTGAGTAATCTTACATAAGGCATTGAAAGCATGAGTCATCGAGCACCAAGGACTTGCATACTAAATATGTGGCAAACAGCTTACTTGTTAAGTGAAATTGATCTAAGTTTTATGCTTTCTGGACTCTGCCTCCACTTTCCAGTTCCCAGCATGGTTCGGCTCAGTTTCAAATTTTCTTGCCACAGTGAGACACAGTATTGCATAGTGATTGGGACAGAGCTTGCAGCCAAACTATCTGGGTTTGAATCACAGCCCTACCACCTACCGGCTCTATGACTCAGTCTCCCCATCTGTCAAACAGAGATAATAACAGCCATCAGGGAGTGCTTTGGAAATTAAAGAAGTTAATAAATATAGAGAGCATATAACAGTCCCTGGCACTTTCTACAGCTCAATGTTTATTACTATATCAAAACTATAGAATCAAATATTGTGACAGTTCCTTTGACCACTTGCTTTGAAAGGAAATATTAAATTCGATTCCACTCTGATCAGCTTTAAACGTATTATAATTAAAGAGAGCATCAGACAAACTGGTTAAAAAGTAATTTAACACCAAAACAACAGTTATTGCTCTTTCCAAGGGTGGAGTCCCTGCAGGGATGGACTGCCTACAAGTGTGACAAGCCTGTGGGAGTAGCAAGGGTTACCAGAGTAGATTCTGTGCCAAGAACTTCCTTGGTTTCCTGCACCAGGGTGTCTCAGAAGCAGCCAACGCCCCTCATGTGTCCCAAGTTCACACTCAGTCAGATCGGCAGGGGGAGTACTCAGAAATCATCCTGGTGGGCTCGGGACTCCAGACCAAGGGAGTACCTCTAGCAACTGCAAACAGAAATGTGTGAATAACAGGGCACAAGTTTTCTCATTTTTCTTCACTAAGGGATGACGCCCACTTACACCAGGTGCTCTCCCCTCCTGCTCCTGGCCAACAACTGGGGGAATGTCTAATCGCCCTTTGAAGGAAAATCCAACCTTGAACATACAGCATTCAGAGGTTCAAATACACACCGCTCTATACATTTCCTTCCTAGGCATAAATTACAATAAAGACATTGCAAAAGTATGGAAATTTTATGCCCCACAACTTTCAAAAGGGAATTCAACTCCACCTCCTATTTCACCTGGAAGTAAATATTCCATCTGGAAGCAAAATATCTAGGTCTTCATCAGACACTAAACATGACTTACCTAACCCTATCAAACAAATCTCAAGTAAGGAAAGTAGTCTGGGAAATGCCATCTAAACCAATGGTCTGAATCACATAGGCTATCACACCCAGGAAAGTAGCCTATCCTCTTGATTTCTCCCCTTCCAGCGATCTTGTTTTCCACCTGATCTCCATCCCTCATACCGAGGGTCATTCTCCAGCCTTGCTAAGATCCTCCAGAACACCAATTCCAGACATCCCACTTGCATTTCCGAAAGTCCTGTGTGCAAGACTTGATGGATTCCGAAACCCTGCAATTGCAGAGTCTGCCATCAGCTCACTGGCTCCCAACCCCATCACTTTTCTTCCAAAGTCCTCACTTACCTCATTACCCAGCTCTGTCAACGAGCCATCAGCACCACACTTCTTTGTGTGCACCCTCAGTTCCCTGTCTCCTCTCTGCCTTCCCTTTACTCGCCTGACAAAAATCTAACCCAACTCCCCCTGAACACTGAACTAAGTGGGACCAGTGGGAATCCTTCGACCTTCCCTGGTTCACTCTCACACTATCCCACACCACAGTATGTCCCCTACAGATGAACAAGTTCCATTCTGAGAGAGCATTTGTAAGTCCAATTTGCTCATAAACCCAACATAGTTAGCCCAGGTACCCAACTAGCACAATTGGCTATATGGTACTATACTAGCTATACCACCATTGTTTTTACGTTTGCTTCCAAACATCCTAGGCTTAAAATAAAGATACTGTGCTACTGTACTCTTCACAGTAAAGTACACAAAAGCACAACAACTTGCAGAGAATGCATGACATAACAACGTAGGCCAGACATATGAACTTACATAATTTGCAAATCCACATTCACATCTCTAAAAGTTTGCAACTTGAAGATTCAAATGCAGGGGACTTACTGTAATTCAGTTTTCCTGTCCTTAACACTCATCTCCCCAGTCCTTACTCTCCATGTACTTATCCTGTTTGGGGTTCTCGAAGCTTCTTGGATCTTTGATTCATTTTGGAAAACTCTAACCCATTTTAAAAAATATTTATTCTGCCCCTTTCTCTCTTTTCCTTCCCTGAATCCACCTGCATGTATTTGTTATTTTTTGTGCTGTTCAGTTTTGTTTTGTTTTACAATCCTTTCCCATTCTTTGTGTTTTGGTTTGGATGACTTTTATTTACTTCTCTTCAAGTTCACTAATTCAGCCTCTAAAGTGTCCATCTGCATTAGTTATCCATTCCTGCAAAGTAAATTTAGCCTGAAATGAAATGTTTGTGTCTTAAAGCCATCAATATTTATTGTCTCACAGATTCTATGGATCAGCAACTCAATAGAATTCAAGCTAGTAGCTCTGACTCATGGTCTGTCATGACATTACTTTCAATATGTCACCCAGGGCTGCAATCAGCTGAAGAATTGGCTAGAGCTGAAGGATCTTCCTCCCAGATGACTCATTCATGTAGTGCTAGTTGTTGGCAGAAGGCTCAGTTCCTCTCCACACAGGCTTCCACAGACACAGATTTCTTGAGTGTCCTCATCGCACAATAAATGGCTTCCTTCAGAACATGTGACCAAACAGAGAACAAGGCAAAAGCTACAGTATATTTTATACTACCTCAGAAGCCACAGAGTCATTTCTGCCATATTCTATTGGCTACACAAACCAGCCATACACAGTGTGCAAAGAAAATATACAAGGCTATAAATAATAAAAAGCAGAGATAATTAGGGACCATCTTGGAGGCTAGCTACTATCCTGTCAAAGTAATTCTTCATCTCTAATATTGTGTTTTTCATTTCTAGTATTTTCTGTTGATTCATTTTTATAGTTTTTATAGTTTCTATCTCTCTCGTGTAATTACTCATTACTTCATGACTATTATTTACTTTTTAAACTAAATCCTTTAACATATTAGTCATAGTTATTTTTAAAGATCTTGTCCAATAGTTCCAATACTTGGGCCATCTCTTAGACTTTTTTCTGTTGGCTATTTTAGTTCTTGACAATTGGTCTTGTTTTCTCCTCTGCTCACATTACCACTTACTCTTTTGTTTATATCATATAATTTTTTGTTAAATGCTAAACATTATGTTTAAAAAATCAAAGTAAATAATATTTACAATCAGAAATGAGTACTCTTTTTCTTTCAGGCCATTAGTATGAGAAGTTGAGTCAATCTGGTCTATAGTTAAACTGGGCCTGAGTTTTGTAACTACTGGAAGTTACTTTCAAGGCTCCTCCAGTGGAGAACTGTCATCACCATGTGCTTAGAGTGAGGTCTGAGGTATCTTTTCTCAATATTCCTATTCTACCTTCACGTTCAGCAGGCTCTGCACATCGGAGCCAGAGGCCATTTGTCTCTGGTTGTTGCCCTGCCCCCAGTAGTACGATGCTGTTGCCTTTTACTTGGTGTAAAGCTCAGAGTGGAGACAGGAAGGTTTCTTACTTTTTTTATTCTCACTTCTCTTATTCCAGTCTTAACCCTGTGTGCCTGCCTCTGGGGTGAGACTTTCTCAGAATTTTCATCTGCCAGTGACAAGCTACGCTATTTTAGGTTGCTATAAGATCCTGTATCTAAAAAACTGTTCACATAAATAATTCAGGGGTTATGACAATGTTACCTTTCTCCAGAGGAGATTAGTATTTCCCTTCTGCTAGATTCCTGATTACAATCCAGGATCACCTCAACCTAATATCAGACAGTGAGATGATTTTTAACAGGGCTTAACGCCCTGTGTCAGCCATAATCTATTGGTCTATTTTCTGGTAACTCTTACCCTAGTTGTGTAGTTCTCCAGGGAACCAACCTCAGACACAAAGGATCTCCCCTTAGCTAGCCCTGAATTTCAAATTTTCCCCCATACTCTCTTTTTTAAATTTCCCCAACTTTTTAAAGACATAACTGATAAATAAAATTAAATAATTTACTGTGCACAATGTGAAGTTTTGGTATATGTGCATATTGTGAAATTATTAACTCAAACTAATTTGCATATCATCTCACATACTTATGTTTTTGTAGTGAAAGTATTTAAGATCTACTCTCTTAGCAGTTTTCAAACACACATTACCTACAGTCATCACGCCATACAACAGATCTCCAAAACTTCATACTGTCTAACTGAAGCTTTGTCCCCTTAGACCAGTATCTCCCCATTCCCCATCGCCCACACTCCCACCAAGCTCCTGGCAGCCATCATTCTACTCTCTATTTCTACGAGTTCAACTTTTTTTAGCTCCCACATATAAGTGAGATTATGTGATATGTGTCTTTCTGTGCCTGGCGTGGTTCACTTAGCATAATGTCTTCTAGGTTCATCCACGTTGCCACAAACGACAGAATTTCATTCTTTTTATGGCTGACTAGTATTCCATTCTGTATATTGACATTTTGTTTATACATTCATCTGCTTAGAGACATTTAGATTGATCCCTTATCTTCACTATTGTGAAATCAGCATAAAGAGAAATCTGTATTCCCCTAGACTCCTAAATCTATGAAAATAGCTTCTAGGTCTCTCAACGATATTCTCTAGACTAAATGCACATCCCCAGAAAAATGTAGCTCCAGATGCCAAGCTCTCCTCTCAAGATTTTCACATTCTGCCAAGTCTTGGCCAGCAAGTCTCCACCATGTTATTAGTTATCAAGCAACAGATTTTTTTTTTTTTTTTTTTGGAGTCGTAGTCTCACTCCGTCACCCAGGCTGGAGTGCAGCAACTCACTCACAAGCCACCCCAGCATCTACCTGCTGGGCTCCAGCAATCCTTCCTCCTCATCCTTCCAAGTAGCTGGAACTACAGGCACGTGCTACCATACCCGGCTAGTTTTTTATTTATTGTAGAGACGAGGTCTCGCCAAGTTGCCCGGGCTGGTCTTGAACCCGCAGGCTCAGGCAATCCGCTCACCTTGGTCTCCCAAAGTGCTGGGATTACAGGCTTTAAAAAGACTTTATCCAGATTTCCTAGTTGGCTTTAACAGGAATATAGGTCCAAAATACCTAGTCTATCAATACCTGAAGCAGAAGTTTTCTGACTTGTGTTTTAATGGAATAACACTAGCTACTGTGTGGAAACAGAAAAGGGACAACAGCAGAAGCAGGAATGCCAGCTAGGATACTACTGCAGCAATTCAGATGAGAAATGACAGTGCCTTGGGCCAAGAGGGTTGCAAAGGGGGTGGGGAGAAGCAGTCAGATATCCAACTACGTGTTCTACATCTGCAATTGTATGTCTAAGAGAAGCATTTCAAACTTAAATCAAAATCTAAACTCTTCCTCTTCCCACTCAAAGCTACTTTTCCTTCCATCGTCTCCATTACAAAAAAATGGCAACTCTCCTTCAAATCGCTTTGGCTAACAACCTTGAAGTCATTTTTAACACCATTTTAACTTATACTCAACAGGACTCATACCAGTCTTGTTAGCTCCATACTCAAAATACACAAGGAGGATCCCAAAAAAACTCTCAGAATGTATTTATAAAAAAGTATATTTATTCTTATATGTTTAAACTTTAGTCACTTTCAAAGTACTCTCTGTTTGATGCAGTACACCTATTGAGTTGCTTTTTCCACCGCTCAAAACAGATTCTGAACTCGTCAATGTTGATACCCTTGAGTGCGTCTGCCATGTTTTGTTTCACCTCCTCCACATTGGTAAAATGTTTCCCTTTGAGAGCTTTTTTCATCCAGGGAAACAAACAAAAAAAAGTCACTTGGGGTAAGATCAGGTAAACAGGAAGGGTGGGATAAGGGAGTTATGCTATTTTTGGTCAAAAACTGCTGAGCACTCAGCATGGTGTGGGCAGGTGCACTCGTAAATCACCCATCATGAAATGGGCAAAAGCACTGAAAGAATCTCAAAAAAGAAAAAAATTCACAGAAACCAAACACAGTCTCTCACAACAATAGTAGCTGGTACACTGACGCTGACGGGTTCCTAGAAGACTTACCTTGTGGGGGAAGCCTGAACTATAAGAGACCTGCCCTCCAAAAGATAATTCTGTGTCTTTTTGTTTCTGTGTTTTTGGTCTTCCCTCTTTTACCCACCTCCCTAGAGCAAGCCATTACCATTTCTCCCCTAGATTATTTGCAACAGCCTCTCACCTGCTCTCTGTGATTCTACCTTGGCTCTTCCCATCCTGACCCCACAACCCCTGCCACCAAGTATATGCTAACAGCCATGGTGATCTTGCTAAAACGTAACTCGGATCACATCACTCTTCTCATCAAAACTTCCGATGGCTTAGCTCACTCAAAGTAATGGTCCAGATGCATAAAATGGCCCAAGAGGTGCTATACAATCTACACCGCCACCCCTCTCTGATCTCAACCCCTACCACTCACTCATTCCCTTTTTCACTCTCCTCTAGCTATCCGGTCCTCTTTTCTATCACTGGCCAGGGGGAAATTGAGCAACTATCTGAAGGGATCTTCAATTCATTCCATGACTCCGTATACATGTACCAGTTCCAGCTCTCCAAGGAGCTGACTCCAAGACAGAATGAGATCTGCAAACAGTTTTCTGGGGGAAACACCTTTGAAGGGGTAAAGGGGTAGTAGACAGGGAGACCCTTCAGACCCTGATGCAGGTCTGACACCTGTGGAAGAGACAGGGAAGGAGAGAAGATGATGGAGAAGGAGCCTCAGACTGCAGTGAGCTCAGGGTGAATCTTGTCAAGGCTGATGGGGTTGGGTGGAAGAAGAAAGAGCAAAGGCTGCCATCATAAGAGTCCCATGAAGGGCTAAGAGGGTTTGGCTCTGGTTGGCCTTTCAACACCAGTCACATCTGCTAGAGGAAGCCCAGGGAGGACGTGGGTGTGACATGAACTCTACAGCTGAAGGCTGTCACCAACATTCTCACAGCAGTTTCCCTGGAAGGACAGCTGAGTAGCACATGTTTTTTGCCGACGTTTACTCAATTTTATACACTAGAGAAAGTGACATTTTGAAAATGGATACTTTCATTTACAAATAACAAAGATCTCTTCTTGCCACATGTTTTTGCCAGCAACTATTCAATTTTGTATATTAGAGAAAATGGCAATTTGAAAACATGTTATTTTCACTGATAAGTAACAAAGGTCTCTTCTTGCCGGATCTAAATTAAGGCCGATATAGGCACCAAAGGAAAGAGTAATGATTTTTTAAAAAAGCAAAAATCTCGTAACCCGCCTGGGCAACTTGGTGAGACCTCATCTCTACAATAAATCAAAAAATTAGCCGGGCGTGGTAGCGTGCGCCTGTAGTTCCAGCTACTCAGAAGGCTGAGGCAGAAGGATTGCCGGAGCCCAGCAGGCCGAGGCTGCAGTGGCCAGGAGTGGCCACTGCACTCCAGTCTGGGCGACAGAGTGGCCAAAAAAAATAAAAAATAAAAAATAATAAAAATAAAAAGAATCATTTTATGAAATGTTTGTTTTGCTTTACACAAAGAATCTTAATTTGAAAATCTGGGTCTATACTGATTTTCCATTCAGTTTGATAACTTTCTAAATGCCCTTGAGAAACTTCGTATAACAACAGTGTTGTTAATATCTTTCTTTAATTCCTTACACTGTTTTCAGTCTACAATTAAATTCTAATTTCTCCAAAGACATTCTCATAACAGTAAAGTACCTTAAAGGGTTACTCAACTGTTACAATTTCAATGTTAAATGGATAAAGCAGTCAAGCACAGGATATGATTTTTTTTTTAAAGCAAAAGTATCTTTGTTAAGTCATCACTTTCCTTCCCCTCTGTGACTGAGAGTCACGGGCATCACACCAAACTCACATGGCTCAGCAGATGAAAACATTTAATAAAATAAGAACTGCCCAAGGATTCCCTATAATCACTCACAATCCATCAGACCTCCAGGGCCCGGACACAGTCACCTTAAAAACACCTTTCCCGAATGGATGAAGTAAGCACAGTGCAGCTAAGATATTAACCAACCCTATGTTTTACAGATTCTTTTGGGCCCTGTATTCAAGAATCATAGTGTCGGTTCATGTGTGTTTTTAATCTTTTTCCTGTACTCTTGAGAAGAACGCTGCTGTTCTTTTTTCCTTTTCTTCTGTATTTAATACTTTCTTAAGTGTTTCTTGTAGAGGTAGTCTGGTGGCAGCGTAAGTTCTTAGGGATTGGATATCTGGGAAAGATTTTAATTCTCCCTCACTGATGAAGCTTAGCTTGGCTGGGTAGGTTATTCTTGGTTGAAATTGTTTATCTTTTAGAACTTTGAAGATAGGGCTCCAAGCTCTCCTAGCCTGAAGGGTTTCTGTAGATAAATCTGCTGCTATTCTAATTGGTCTTCCATGATAGGTAATCTGACCTTTTTCTCTTGCTGCCTTTAGGATTTTTTCTTTTATGCCTACTTTGTTTAGGTGAATTATTATGTGTCTGAGAGTTGGTCTTCTCATTTGTTGTCTTGCAGGGTTTCTCTGAGTCTCCTGTGTTTAAATTTTTGCATCACTGATGAGATGAGGGAAGTTTTCTTGAATAATTTCATGGAATATTTGTTCCAGGGTGGTCTCTGTCTCTCTTTTTGCCTCAGAAAGTTCAATTGCTCTGAGGTTCAACCTCTTGAAGTAATTGCTCATCTCTTGAAGGGTTTGTTCTGTCTTTTTAAGCTTCTTTTCTATGTTTTTGATAGTTTGGGTTAGTTCTATATTTTGGTCCTCAAGCTCAGAGATTCTTTCTTCTGCTTGGCTAATTCTGCTTTTCATTCTTATCAGTTTGTTATTTATTTCATTCACAGTATTCTTTACCACTGTTATCTCAGTTATCAACTCCTTCCTATTTTCCTCTTGTCTCTCCTCTCCTCAATTCTTTTTAATTTCTCTATTAACTTGATATCTGGGTTTGTAGTTTGAGACCAGTCATTCTGGGGGCTCTTCATTGTTTGCAATCTGAAGTCTGTTTTCTCAGTGTCTGACCTCCCAGGGATCTGTGAGAGACCCATATTCTTCTTTTTGTTTTCTTCATTTGTGTAGACTTTTCTCTTCCCCTTTCCCTCCCCTTCTTTAATTCTGTTTTTCAGGGATGGTGGGGTTGCTTTTACTTCTTTTTGTTCAATCTCCTGTTCTTCCTTATGAGGATCCTCTGGCTTTGTTCATTTTTGAGGCTGGACTGTGGGTTGGGGGCTGTACTTTTTGCAGTTTTGAGATTTAATTGAGGGGGAAGCTGTGATTCAGAATCTATCTGCAGATCCCAGTATCCACCAACAGGTGTATGGGCACTCTGGAACTCACTTTCCACTGCCTTACAATCTGCCCATACAGTGGGGTTTGCTCCCTGGAACAAAAGGAGGTAAGAAAAAGGAAAATAATGGAAGAAGGGGGGGTCAAGAGGAAGTTGGAGAGAGTGAAGAGTAAGAGGGAAAACAGACATACATACCAACTAACGAATGAAAAGAGACACAAGGCCAGAAAAGAGTAAAAAATAGACAAACAAAGAAAATTCCCTAAAGCATACCGATGGTAATCACACAAAGACAGTCCAACAAAATCATGCCTTTTGATGTGTTCTTCCTCAACAGAAAGGTAGTCTAACTAAAAAAGCAAACAACGGTGAACAACACAGTCAAAACAATAAACTAAAATGTCAAAATAAGAAACCAGACTAGCTCTGGGGTCTTTCCTGAGTGTCTGATGTCTCTTCAGCTCTGATCTCTAGCCCTTTGCTCTCATTGCAGGCAAACAGGGTTACTCATAGCTTGGGTCAGTTCCCTTGGCTTGCTGCCTGACAGGTCTGCCACACAGAACTGAGTTGTCAGTGTCTGATTCAGTGTAGAGAGGGGTTTTTGTCTCCTGTTTTGAGGAGGTTACCTTAGAAAACAAGGTGGAGGCTGCATGGAGATGGGCAGGGCAATGCAAACCTCTGCCTGGAAAATGGCTGCGTTGGGTGGCTCCTCTTTCGCAGATCCTTTCTCTCCACTCCTTGGGGCCCCAGTTGATCAGCTATGATGGGCGACGATGGTGTGTGTCTGGCATCAGGCACTGGGAACCAGCGAGGTAGCTGGGCACTGCAGCTTGGTGTGCCACGGGCGGCTTGGGGTGGAGGAAGGAGCTGGGAATTCTCCCAGGCCGGAGCTGAGAGCCACAACAGCAACTGTTCAGCACCTGGTAACTACCACAGCAGCAATCCCCTGAGGAGGCTGTAGGGCGATGGAGGCAATTTTCTGTGTGGGACTGGCTACAGCAGCCACCCCCCCGTATAGGCAGCAGCCACGGGGGCACATGGAACTGCCCTCAGGAGCCACCCTTTGTGGAGGTCTTCACAGTTCGACTTGTCCCGTCGCCATCTTGTGTCCTCTCAGGATGTTCACTCTTAACACTCCTATTCAACATCAGACTGGAAATCCTAGCCAGTGAAATAAGGCTTGAGAAATAGATAACAGGCATACAGATTGAACAGGAAAAAATAAAATAGTGCCTATTTGCAGATGATATGGTTGTCTGTGGAAAATGTTAAATAATCTACAATAAAACTTACAGAATTAATAGTTTAGCCAGCTCACAATATTAGGGTCAAAACACAAAAACTATTGATATGTGCAACACCTTGATGAATCTAAAAGACATTTAGATTGGTGAAAAGAGTCAATCTCAAAAAGTTGCATACTGTGTGAATCCATTTATATGACATTCTCAAAAGACAAAGCTATACTGATGGAGAACGGTCCAACAGCAAAAGTAAAAACAAATGAGTTTTGTAAAAAATCTAATAATTGTCTATTAAAAATTTTTAAGTCAAACAATAAGAAATGCAACAAAATGAAAATCTCCTTTCCTCTTACTTTCAAACTCTATCTCAGTCCTTTAATGTGGGCTCTGTTAAAAGTTTGGTGTCTATAGTTCCAAAATACTCTTCAACAATATAACACCAATATAGGTGTATGTGAGGGCGTGTGTACATTACATACATTTACTGAGAGTTTGACACCTTTATTAAGCATGGATATTAGAACACACACTCAAAAGATGCATTTCTCTTTTATTCAACAAATCAACATACTTTGACTTTGAACTTCCAAGCTTCCAACCTGGCAGGAAATTCAACCACAAATTGAGTTTTCCCACATCAAAGTGGACTGGAGAAAGACAATGTAGCACATATACACGATGGAATATTATGCAGCAATAAAGAATAAAATCATGGTCTTTGCAGCAATATGGATGCAGCTGGAGACCACCATACTAAGTGAACTATGACAGAAACAAAAAAACTGAATATCACCATGTTCTTACTCATAAGCAAGCCCTGATCACTGGTCACACAAGCACAGGGTTAGAACAGCACTGCTAGGAAGGGAGGGAGTGGGGAACATGACAACACACTGAGGCTAGAAGTCTAAACTTCACCTGTATGCAACTTTTGTAGTAAATTCTCACGTGTATCACACACCTCCACAATAAAATAAAATTTTAAAAGTTGAAAAAAGAAAAATAAATTCACGAATCATTACCCAGATAAAATTTATCACAGAAAGAATATGTTAATATAATAGATTAATATGATAAGCAGATTAAAGTAGTAAGTTCAGGAATATATCCAACAACATATAGGCCCTAATACTTAAAATTTTGAAAAAAATATAAATGATCTATTAAATAGTACTGGAATAACATGATAGTCGCATGAAAGAAAATGAAATAATATACTACTTAATGCTATATCTAAAAACAAACTGAGTAAAAATATTAATGATAAACTGGGAGAAAATATTTGCAGCTTATGTAACAGAAAAATTCACTTAAGACATAACTAGCTGTTGCAAATTAAAATAAGCACAAACACAATGCGATACAAGATGGACAAATCATAGAAGAAGACAATTTATCAAAGAAAAAAGACAAATTGCTATAAAATATATACAAATATGCTTAGCTCCATTTAGAATTTGGAAAACATAAACTAAAAGGAGATACTATTCTTTTTTCTCTTCAGATTGAAATTTTTAAAAAATATGTGACATTCATGACAGAGCACGCGTGATAAATGCATGCTACACTGTTAGGACAGTAAATTACTACAGTTTGTGGAAAATAGTTTGTTAATAAACTTTAAGATTTACAATTTTGACCCAGCTATCCTATTTATGGAATATAAATACAAGCACAAATATAATTGAACAAAAATGTTTACTGCGTCAGTGTTTGCAAATATAGAAAAATAAAAGTCAACCCAAATAACTAGGGGAATGGCTGAATAAATTACTGTGTATGCTATAGAATACCACTAAGGAATATCTTATATGTGTCAAGATCTGTGTATACTTGGAAAGACGTTCTTGTTCTGTCGGGTAATAAAAAAGTGTGGTCGTTTAAAAATATGACCCCCACGTTTTTAACACACTTTCCATCAAGAGGCTAGGATCTAAATCCCTTTCTCTTGAATCTGGGCTCTGTGACTACATAACCAATACAATACGGTGCAAGTAAGCCAGATGTGGTGGCTGCTGTTTGTAATCCCAGCACTTTGGGAGGCCGTGGTAGAAGAATCACTTGAGCCCAGGAGTTTGAGACCAGCCTGAGCAACACAATGAGCCCTCTCTACAAAAAATCAGAAATTAGCCGGGCAGGTGGCGCATGCCTGTAGTTCCAGCTATTCTTAAGGCTGAGGCGGAAGGATTTCCTTAGGTCGAGGGTGTGGTGAGCCATAGTGGTGCCACTGCACTCCATTCTGGGTTACAGAGTGAGACTTCGACTCAAAAATAAATAAATAAAATAAAATAAAACAAAGAATATGATGCAAGGAGCACTGTGCCTTTTTTATTTAATTGGGGGAAGAGGACTAGTCTTTAAGAATCTGACATTTTCTTGTCCCTTGGGATGTTCACCTTTGAAACTAAAAAGTCTCAAGCAGCTTGGGGAGAGGCTCAGATGATGTAGAATTAAGGTTTGAGAACCACGTTTGAGCTGATTTTCCAGTCACCAGCCAGCATCAACTTGTCTGCCATGGAAAGTAGATTCTGCAGTACTCCATGGAGCTGTTCTGTCCGATACAGTGTGGAGCAGAGATGTCCCTGAACTTCACTTAAACTGCAGATTTGTAGACAAACTAAGTGACTGTTTTTGTTTTAAGCCTCTGTGTTTTGGAATGGTTCATTACATAGCAACAGGAACAGCAGGGTACAGAATATACTGTACATAGTATGATCTTATTTTTGGAAAAAAAATCAAAATGAAAGAGAAATCCTCTGTATTTGTATAGATACATGAGAGGTTTAGGCTAATTTGGGGTGAAAAAGACTGTCAATTTTACTTTTGACCTATGCAGATCAATGATAGAAAAAATATATAATAGAAATAAAAATAGAAAAAACTTTAAACAAAAACCTGATAGAGTTTGAAAGAGGAATTTAAAATAGTTTTGTCAGAGGATGATTTTTCTTATTTTTCCTGGAGACATATGAGACTAAACAGAATTATTTGTCTTTTTTAACTAGTCTTTGAGGGTGCTACTCATAACTGATGAAATAGATAAAAGTGTGTCCTCACCCAAGATTAGTGTCAACTTTTTTTTTTTTTTTTTGCATTGGAGTCTCACTCCGTTGCCCAGACTGGAGTTCAGTGGCCACTCCCGGCCACTGCGGCCTCGACCTGCTGGGCTCCTGCGATCCTTCCGCCTCGGCCTTCCGAGTAGCTGGAACTACAGGCGAGTGCCACCACGCCCGGCTGATTTTTTTTATTTATTGTAGAGATGAGGTCTCACCAAGTTGCCTAGGTGGGTCTCGAACCTCCCAAGGTGCGGGATTACAGGCTGAGCCACCGAGCCCGGCTAGTGTCAACTTTTTCTTTTT
>CAUYQG010063895.1:0-22291 GCA_963574415.1 Tarsius wallacei
CGCGCCTGTAGTTCCAGCTACTTGGAAGGCTGAGGCGGAAGGATCGCCGGAGCCCAGCAGGTCGAGGCTGCGGTGGCCGGGAGTGGCCACTGCACTCCAGTCTGGGTGATCGAGTGGGACTCCAACTCAAAAAAAAAAAAAGTCAACAAAACTGATGAGTTCAAAAACTCTTCTGAGCTGTGGAAAAAGCATCTTGATAGGTGTATTGCGCCAAATGGAGAGTACTTTGAAGGTGACTGAAGTTTCAACATGTAAGAATAAATACACAACTTTTAAAAAATAAATTCTGGGTTTTTTTGGGTTCCCCCTTTTATATCTGCCTTCCTCGGCAATTACTAATTTTTGCAGAATTGGGAAACCCCATTGAGATGCTACTGGAAGCTCCAGAACCACTTCCCAGAACAATCACAGAAATCTTCATAATTTGCAAAGTGTTCAGGTTTATGTAATCCTCTGAGGTTCACAGATTCCATATTGAAGATCCTTGTCTGGAACAAAGGGAGACCGAATGGATTAATCTTGCAAATTGTCATGTCATCAGAAAGTGTACAAGCCCTCATTACAACATTATATAAACTTCCTTGGAATATTGATTCATTTCCCTCTGCCAGTTTTCTCTCTACAAAGGGGCAAATATTGTAAAGCTGTTGCTTGTTATTGCTAAGAGTGAATGGGTTTCTTTTGGTGGTCTTATTTTACCTTCTCACCCTCAAAGCAACACAAATACATTTTAAGCCTTTTGTTTTCCTCCCAAATTTCTTTCATCTTTTTCTTTAATAATCTTTTCTCTTCCTTCTCTCTTTCCATTCTCTTCTCTCCCAGCTCTTTTCCTCAACAAAGAAGCAGGAATATGGTGTCAAAGGCGTTCAAGGGTGAGGGAGTGTGACCAAAGAGAAGCTGGGACCAGACAGACACTCTTCACATTTCCTCCCTGACCTCTGACCCCTCTTTCCCCTCCCTCGGTACCCCTCCTCTTAGAATTCTGAAGATTCTGATACACTCACATAGAAAGTTCTATGCAATAGCCACACTGACTTCACCAAGTAGGACATCTGGGTATGAGGAGGTGATATTTGCTCATGTTGGTCTTTTTAGTATGAAATTCTGAGCTTTGATAAAATATACTATGATTTCAGTGAAGAGTATACATGAATTTGAATTGTAACTCAGTTTATAGCAGTTTACCTTTGAACAACACAGGTCCACTTTTATGGGGGTTTTTTCCGCCTGTGCCACCCCAGGACAGTGAAACCAACCGCTCCTCTTCCCCGGCTCCACAGCCTACTCGACATGAAGGTGATGAGGATGAAGACCTTTATGATGGCCCACTTCCAATGACGAGCAGTAAATATCTTTTCTTTTCCTTATGGTTTTCTTAATCATATTTTCTTATTTTAGCTTACTTTATAAATGGTATGTGTATAATACGTATACCATGCAAGCTATATTTTAATTGACGGTTTATATAACTGGAGGCCTTACCAAAACTGGAAGCCTTACCAGTAATACACACCGTCAATTAAAATATAGTTACTGCTAATAGTAGTAGGCTATTAGTAGTTACACTTTTGGGAAGTCAAAAGTTCTGCACACCCCTAACTCCTGCATTGTTCAAGGATCAGTTGTAATTGTTAGTCTTGCCTCTACAAATGGATTATGAATTTCTGGAAGGCAGAGGCCTCATGCTGTATTACCTTTGTGACTATCACAGGAAATCGTAACATTGACTGATTCTGCTGCTGCTGTTTTGTGCAAGCTTTTGCCGTGTGCTACTCTGAGAATAAATGATAATACCAGATGGCCAGTACCTGGAGAAGTAAATTGTTATTAACAGTCTTAGGAATTTGTGTATCACCAGTTGGGTGTGCAACCTTGGGTAGCTCCCAGACCTCTCTGGGTCCCAGTTTCACATACGTAAAGTGAAAATTATAATATGTATTGAGGTTTATTGAGGATTAAATGAAAGAATTTATGTAAAGCACTTAGCCCATATTCGTGACATACTAAAAAACTGTTAGTTACGGTTATTTTAACGAGTGTGGTCTTTGCATACACCTTTGGGAAGCTCAAAGAGTTTTAGCAGGAAGTAAAATTTTCATTAGCCCCATGTATGTACAGACACCCACCCCCTTCTGATCAATGGTCCAACAGAACTTTCTATTACAATGCAAAGGGAATACAGGTTCACTGCAAGAATTAAAAACTCATGGATCCTCCAAAATTCTGATCCCCATGAATCTCTTGGAGAAAGAAAATAGAAATGACTGAGTTTAGACAGTTTATTTATTGCTGACTTCTGGATCTCCTTCATTTTCTGTTCACTCGATGAACATGTTCCAATTTGTACAGTTGTTTTAAATACCGACCGGCCTTCATTTCATTTATTAATGTCAGGTGCAACTAAGCTGCCTTAAGCAAATAAAGCGCTCATTCCTTCCAGGCTCTCTTTTTAAGCTTAATACATTCCATATCCCTGGTTTGTTTTCTTGCTGACATGAGCGTGCCCAGTTTTGCTGCCGGGCAAGAACCTGAAGTAAGAGAAGGCTGCAGTCAGGGCTGGTATGCCGTGGTCACGTTCTACTCAGTTGAGGATTTTATCTGATTATAATGCATGGTGTGTACGGACATGTCCAGGGTTGCAGCAGGGAATCCATGATCGGCATTAGTATGAAGGAGAATCTGTAAAAACATCATTTGTCCGGTGGGGGGGAGAGAGAGAGAGAGAGAGCTCTGGCAAGTGGTGGGGATGAGGAGTGTGCTTTTTCTTTCTGTGTTTGTAACCTGTAGAAACACCATGGCCTCTGGGTTGGGCTTAGAAAGGCCTTGTTTGGCCTGGGCACCTCTGGCTCCATTTGGAATAAAACCCACATGGAGAAACGTACAGAGGAAAGTATTCAGGAGCGGGAACTGGGTGTGTTTCAGACGTTAAGTCTGCAGAGAAAAATCTGTAATTTTTTTTTTTAAGAAAAACAAGCCCCTGGAAATGAACTTTGAGAGCGTTCCTTTATGCAAGAAACCTGCTCAGAAGGGAAAAAAAGAAACAATCAGAAGCCTTTCAAATAGTCATACCCACCTCTCCATACTGGGAACAAAAACGGAGACAGCAGCTGAAAAACTGCCAAGTTCACTAAAGCCCAGATAGAGGCAACCAGCATGCTGGGCAGGAACTGAAAGGTAATTGTCCTTCTTGCTGATCAATGACTTTAATGCTTCTCTGTAAGCGCAAGTAACTGTTTTGTGTGTTCTTATGTTGTAGTCCCCGAATGACAGAAGAGGACAATGATGGTGACCTGTGTGTGGTCTGCCCGCAGGTGCTCATCTTTCTTTTAGTTTTCCTTTCACTGCATAGACACTCACGTCCTCTAGGTACAAGAGAGAAGAAAGAATAAAACTGAACTGGCGAAACAGGAGGGCAAGCTCAGGGAACATTCCAGGCACTCACATCCTGGAGTGGCTCCTTGTGGGTTAACGTATCTTCTGTTTCCTGCACTGCTCGCCTGGCGCACAGAGAGGCTAAGGGCCTGGGGCTGGCACGGCCTAGCTGGGTTTGAATCCGGGGTGCTTCCTTCAGTAGATACCGGACCTTGGATGACTTTCTTAACTCCTCCCTGTTAATGTTTTCTCATTTATCAAATGAAGATTCAAGTGGTACCTCCTTCACAGGGATGTAGTCAGAATCAACTGGATTAATGAAATTTCTTCCTTCCTCCCTCTTTTCTTTCCTTCCTTCCTTCCTTCCTTTCTTTCTTTCTTTCTTTCTTTCTTTCTTTCTTTCTTTCAACAAGATTTTTGAAAGGACAGAAAAGCTCCCAGAGCAGGTAGGGACCCAATGGGGTTGCCCTCTCCTTCCTTCCTTCCTTCTTTCCCTCCTTCCCTCCTCCCCGCTTCCCTTCCTTCCTTCCTTCACCTTTTCTTTCTTTCTTTCTTTCAGTTGAGGTTTCACTCTGTCACCCAGATTGGAGTGCAGTGGCACAATCAAGGCTGATTGCAGCCTCGACCTTCTGGGCTCAAGTGATCCTCCTGACTCAATCTCCCAAATAGCTGGGGCCACAGGCATACACCACCACACCTGGCTAATTTTTTTTATTTTTTATAGAGGCGAGATGTTACCATGTTACCTAGGCTAGTCTCAAACTACTGGACAATCCTCCCATTTGAGCCTCCCAAAGTGCTGGGATTATAAGCATGAGCCTCTCTTCCCGGCTAGTATTTTCAACTTTGTTTTCATTATTGCCTCCACCCTCCACCAAGCAGCCTGTTTCAAGGCTTCCCCTACAAAGAGTCAATAAATCAGATATACTGTGCCATATGCCATACTGTACATGTGCTGTTGATCCATCCGTGTAAACCCTTTCCCCACCCCTTAGGCCCCCAAGAATCGATCATCTGACACCACTTCATCAACATATGGCTTCAGGAATCACTTCTTCAGGGAAGAGAGCAAGTTCTTAAGTATATTTTTTCCCCAAATGTGACCCATGCCAAGCAAAGCTTACTTACCAGAGCCAGTTCCATGCCCTCATCCGTGTAAGGCGATCAGGAGATGAGGGGAGCATGTGGGTCTTGGATGGACGGTGTCTTGCCCAAGTGCCATTCAAGTAGACTGTGATGGAGTCATACCTCCTGCAGTTGGGCAAATTGGAGACCCCAAGGGTCCTGTCTGGTGTGGACATTCACCGGGAAACATAGCGTTACTCAGCACAGACTGGTGCTGATGCCTAGCATTCTCTAGTCGCTGTCCACCTTTGGAGATCAGGCCAATTCACAGCAGTCTTGCATCCCTGCAGACCTTTGGACATCGTACTTGGGAAACTGGGATCTACCTCTGGGATCAGATCTTTTTTTATTTTTTTGAGTCAAGGTCTTACTCCGTCACCCAGACTGGAGTGCAATGGCATGATCACAGCTTACCGTAAGCGCGACCTCCTGGGCTCAGGCGATCCTTCCGCCTCAGCCTACTGAGTAGCTGCGACAACAGGCATGCACCACCACACCTGGCTAATTTTTAAATTTGTTTGTGGAGACAAGGTCTCGCTATGTTGGCCAGCCTGGTCCTGGACTCCCGGCCTCTAGCAATCCTCCCACCTCAGCCTCCCAAAGTGCTGGGATTACTGGTGTGAGCTACTGCGCCCAACCTAGGGGCAGATCTCTAAGTGAGTAATTTTCTCCAATTCCATTGGCTCCACATCCTGGTTTACTTTTCTTGCTACAAATCCAGGCAACTGAGCTCCCTGGTGTCCTCAGGTCAAGCCTCCAGAATTAGAAGGGTGATGATGACATGCCTGTCAAAATACTGTGTTGGAAATAGAACACTCAACACATTTGTTTGGACACAAGGATGAAAATAACCAGTTATCGTGACACATGCCACAACATTTCAAAAGCAGAACTGGCCCATCAGCTTGGTCAAAACCAACTGAACAAGGGTGTGTGTGTGCGTATGTGTGTGTGCCTGAACGTGAAGTCACAAGTTCAAAATATGAGCAGCCTCATCCTAGGCTGTACTTAGAAATCATGTGTTCATTTATTCGATAAATACTTCATAGCCTACCTACATTGTTGTGTATCTTCTGCGAAGTTATAAAGCATTTTGCACCTTTAATGTACTTAAGGTTTCAGAGGTAACATAAGATACAACATTGTTGAGCAAGTGACAGCTGCTGTCACCTCCAAGGAAGTAGCCCCACCCCACCAGGGGTAGCAGTCCCAGGATGTCAACCGACTCCAAGGTTTGGGTTCACCAAGAAAGACATGACTCACACACGCACTGAATGGAACAACGATTTACTCACACAGAGGAGAGACAGAGCGTGATCAGCTTCTATGTTGAGTGTTGGTCGCTCAGGGTTAGGGAGATGGCCTGCATGTGCTTCTCTTGTGTGCAGGCAAAGTATCCCAACTCCTCCACTGTGAGATCTGAAATACAGAAAGTTGGGTGCATCTCTGAGGACCACTGACACCCCTGCTTATGCAGAACAAAGGGCACTCTGGGTCTGAAACAGAGACAGATATTCCCAAAAATGTCTACCCAGCACAGACTGGGAGGGCTCTTTATCTCCCTGTGAGAAAATGTTCCTGGCCGAGGTTTTTCTTGTGTGGCTTTGCAGGGGTTGGAAGACTGTGCACATGAGAATACTTTTCTCAATAAAAATGAAATATGGAAAGTGGTAATGCATGACTCAGAAGTGAGACAGTCCTCAGAGATTCCCAGAATCCCTCCTGGCTTTGACTTCAGAAAAGGTGACCTCTGAGCAGGACACTGAAGGGTGTTGGGTAGTGTCTGAGAAAGAAAATGCTCATAGGAAAGAACCCAGGAAATTTGGGCATTAACCTTGGCTAAACCCGCAAGAGTGTACGAGGGCAGCTGGGAAAGTCAGACCTGGAAGTGTTAGTGGGAAAATGAACAGGTACAGCCTTGACCTTGACCCCCCACTAAGCATGGGGTTGTCAAGGGATGGGGGAGATAAGGCTATTTGAATGTCATCATGGATTGAGTTGTGTTCCCCTCAAAAGAAATGTAGAAATCCTAATACATACCCACATTTGGAAAAAGAGTTTTTGCAAGATGTGATTGGGTTAAGATGAGGTCATTAGGGTAGGCTCTCATGTAGTAGGACTGATGTCCGTATAAGAAGAGAAGAGGCCAGCCATAAAGAAGGACAAAATTATGAACTTCGCAGCAACTTGGAAGGATTTGGAGTCTGTAATACTCAGTGATCTATCACACACACACAAAATGAGTAGCACATGCTCTCACTCATAAGCGAACCCTGAACAATTATTATATCATAAGAAAGGCATTGGCAGTAGTGGGAAACTGCCAGGGAAGGGAGTGGACGGGGCACACTTCATCGATAAGGGTACCTGATCTCAAACCAGGTGATGTGGGGACCAAAGTGAGGCCCAAACTTTACCTGAACAATGACCATTTGTATACCTAACCCTGAATTGTACCCCACATCTTTAAAACAAAAAATGAAAAAGAAGAGAAGACACAGACACATACAGAGGGAAGACAATGTGGAGGCATACGGGGAAGAGGCCAGGTGACAATGGAGATTACAGTGATGTGTCCACAGGCAAGGATTGCTAGCCACCACCAGAAGCTGAGGGAAAGACATGGGGCAGATCCCCTCCTGGAATATTTATTTATTTATTTATTTATTCATTCATTCATTCATAAAATGTATTTTAGAGTTGTAGGGTACAAGTGAGGGTTTGCCACAAAAGTAGGCTGCAGGTAGTTGATGTTTGGGCTTCTAGCTGGCCCTCTATTCTCTTGGTAGTGGATCAGGTACCTTTGTGTTGCTACGTGACCCCCTCCCTTCTCCCTTTGTCCCTCCCTCCCCTGGCAGGCAGTGCCCAGCGACTTCCAATCCCACTCTTGTGCTAGTGTGACTTGTGTTTAGGGCCTGCTTTTGGAGAGGCCAAGGCCCGGCACACCTTGATTTCAGACCTTTGGCCTCCGGATCTGAGACAAGACATTCCTGTTGTTATAAGCCATCTAATGTGTAGTCTAATGTGTAGTCGTTTGTTATGGCAGCCTGAGGAAACTAACATAGACATGTGAACTGAGCTCATCCCTGTGAAAGGTGGCCATTCTGATGTTCCACGTGAGTCAAGTGACCTGGGGACACTGTTCTGCAGCTGCAGAAACAGGTGTTGCTCAGACACTTTGGAGAGAATGCTCATTGGTACCTTTTGTGGCATCAGCAAACTTGCTCATGCGGCAGTTATGGTCATGACATTGTTGGCTCTCTTCCCTAGGTATTTGTGGGCAATCCCGTGTGTGTGTACACGCGATAAAACCTGCAGATCACACTTCCTCCAGGAACGTGTGAGGTTTTAAAGGCCTAAGCAACACACAATAGTTATCCTTTGCAATGTTTTCCTGTTTATAGTATCTTTCTCAGTCTCTAGGAAGATATAATGAACAACTCTTATTGAATCCATCTTAAGGAAACACATTTTTTAAAAGATCTACGTTCAGCTGAAAACAAGACTCACAAAGGACAAAACTCAGCGCCAAATCCTCTGCAATTCATGCAAATGGAGCTATGTTTGCAAGGCGCTCAGCACAAAGCTACCAACCCACAGTAAATTCAGATACAACCGAGCAAATCGTGTAAGGGCCAGAAAAAGGAGTGGAAGCCAGCTTGGACCACCTTAAGTTAAAAAGGGAGGATTTATTATAAATATACAAACAGGGCTAGAAGGCCCCAAACTGACCAAAACATGCTTAGTGCACCAGCAAAGCAAGTACGGGGGGTGGGGGAAAATTGTAATGAATTTGGTATGCATATTTTAAAAAGTAAAGTAGTTGGAAACTTCTCCAGCACCGCGGAAGTGAGGACTCGACGCGGGCGGAGTTGGTTTTCTCTTGGTGCGGTGGAGCGAGCTCTGAGTTCCGAATCTAAGGTGGCCTCGGGGCTGCAGGAAGGATGTGGGTCCCAGGCACCGCGTGGCTGCTGGTAGGCGTCGTACTCTTCTGCGTCCTGCAACCACACCGTGCAAGGAACCAGTAGACCCTCTAAAGGAAGAAGTCTTATTGGTAAGATCGATGGCCCACCTCGAGTCTCAGGAAAAGGAGTGACAGTGGAGCCAGGCTTTTCCGTGGATGAGTTTTCTGAGTGTGTCCTCACTGGAAAACTGATGACCATCTTTCTTCCAGTTGTCTATACAGTCGTATTTGTGGTTGGTCTGCCAAGTAACAGCATGGCCCTGTGGGTCTTTCTTTTCCGAACAAAGAAGAAACACCCTGCTGTGATTTACAGGGCCAGTCTGGCCTTGGCCGACCTCCTCTCTGTCATCTGGTTCCCCCTGAAGATCGCTTATCACATCCACAGCAACAATTGGACTTATGGCGAAGCTCTCTGCAAGGTGCTCATTGGCTTTTTTATGGCAACATGTACTGCTCCATCCTCTTCAGGACCTGCCTCAGCATGCAGAGATACTGGGTCACTGTGAACCCCATGGCACACCCCAGGAAGGCCAACATTACCATCGGTGTCTCCCTGGGAATCTGGCTGCTGATTCTGCTGGTCACCATCCCCTTGAATGTTGTGAAGCAGACCGTCTTCATTCCCACCCTTAACATCACAGCCTGTCACGATGTTTTGCTGGAGAAGGTGTTGGTGGGGGACGTGTTCAACTGCTTCCTCTCTCTGGCCATTGGAGTCTTCCTGTTCTCAGCCTTCCTCACGGCTTCCGCTGTGCTGATGATCAAGACACTGAGGTCTTCAGCCATGGATGAAAACTCGGAGAAGAAAAGGAAGAGAGCTATCAACCTCATTGTCACAGTCTTGGTCATGTGCCTGATCTGATTTGTTTTACTCCCAATAACCCACTGCTCGTGGTGCATTATTTCTTGATTAAAAGCCAAAGCCAGAGCCATGTTTACACCACCCTACATCGCAGCCCTCTGCCTGTCCACTCTCAACAACTGCATTGACCTCTTTGTCTATTATTTTGTCTCATATGGTTTCAGGGATCATGCAAAGGATGTGCTCCTTTGTGGAAGTGTCCATACTGTAAAGCAGATGCAAGTATCCCACTCTTCAAAGAAGTTCTCCAGGAAATCCAGCTCCTACCGTACAAGCTCAAGCAGCGTGAAGACCTCTTATTGAGTTTTCCAGGTCCTCAGAAGGAAGCTGTATGCTGGGATGGAAGACGTTATGGAGACGGTCTGTTGCCTCCTAACCAAGTGTATCTTGCCACATGCCATGGATATGTAGCACCTCTCACAGCTTCAACAGCTTCTCTGTTTATAGGAGAAAAGTCCCCAAGATTAACACAGACGTCAGTTTCAGAATTCCTCTACATACTCAGATGCTACCAGAAACTGAACTGACAGAAGCAGACTTTTGAGAAGGTGGAGAAACCTGGGAACTTAAAAAGACTAGACTTGGCGTGAAGACTAAGTTCTTGGTTGAAACAAGATTTTCTTTACATCCAAGGTCCATCTGAGCCTTGTAAGGTGCTTGGAGGCCCTCAGAGATGGTCAGTTCAGTTGACTGACTTCGCAAATGAGGAAATTAAAGAGGTAAATGAGCCGTCCAGAGTCAAGTTTCCAACAACAGCAGTGAGTTGGGATTGGACATAGAATCGGGATTCTTGTATCACTTCATAAGAATCACTGTGGAATGCGTGAAAAATGCACATTCCTCCTGTTCCCTAGTGAGGGGTTCAGTGTCTGGACAGGGCCAGGGAGTCAGCATGCTACAGGCCTGTGATGATGATGCCCACAAAGGTGTGAGTGCCGCTTCTACTTGGGTAATTTTGGGGGAAAAAAAAGATATTTTTGTCTCTTTTATGTTTGGCATGCAATGAAATATCTTTGTTGACTTATTAGAATTCTCAACTATTTCTTTATTAATCTTTTGAGCCTTTGTATGTATTATTATTACTTCAAGAAAAATACTGTGAGAATTGTGTGTAAATGCAAATTTTCATAACTTTTTACTGACTTCAGCGAAACTTTCAAGAAGCCTGAGTAGTAGATTGTTTTGTAACTAAGAATAGCCTATACCACTTCGTGTTTTTAAAAATTATTGTAGGCCTACTTATAGTCAGCTTTGTTCCCTTGTTATCAAATATGAAATTACAAGGCCTTCATGGGGTTTGCACCACGTCTCTTTGGAAAACAACACTAAAGTTGATGGGTTTGCAACATGTTTAAGAGGTAACTTCCTCCAAAATGACTTTATACAACTGTTGTATGTGTGACTTTTAAGAGTAATTATTTTATTGTATTATTGACTTACGTTGTAAAAAAAAAGTAAAGTAGTTAACAGGTGCAAATCATAACTTCAAAGAACTTCCTTATGCTTGATCTGTGGTTTAGCCTAATTTTATTTTTAGTAACTAGTGCAGGACTCAGGAGGACTCATCATCTCTGGTTTGGGCCTCGTGAGGTTAAACACATGGCACTGGATTCGGGAATGTCCTGTGGAGTTGAGGCTGGCAATACAGCTGTGCGAGAGGACTAGAACCCTGTGCCACACCTTCCGAGGAGTGTTCTTTCTCACCCTCTGGCTTGCATGTTTACATTACAGTCCTGGGAGGCAAGTATACTCGGCCACTCAGGGCAGTTATGAGGGAAGATGTCACCCCAGTTTCTGCATCTTGGTTCTACCTCATGACCACCCTTTTACACACACACACTCCTAGTCCCAATTCTAAATTCACAAAGGACTCTCTCTCCGCTGGATCAGGCCCACTGCTGATCTAATGAAACTCAGGCAGGGAGAGGCTAAGGTGAGAGAGGAGGAGAGACCACATGGCAGGGTAGGGTGCATGGGTCCAATCTCAACTTCACCACATCTTGATTGTATATTAGCCAAGTTATTAAACCTCTCCTGCGTCAGTCTCCTCATCTACCAAATGAGGCAAAGAATATCTCCTGTCTCATAAGATTTCTGTGAGGAGTAAATGAGCTACTTAATACAGTGTCTGGTACATAGTAAGTACTCAATAAATATTAACTAAAATTGTTGTTAAAGCTCTTTTCACAATTTGCATCAAGGAGGGAGGGCAGTTACCAGGAAAAGCATGTTAGTGGCTCAAGAACTGGGCAGAAACCCAAGGGCACCCACCACAGACGACCAAGGACTGGGCAGCCGCATGGACCACACGAGGGGAGTGGAACTCCTCACGTTTGATCTGCCAGCCACGGTCAAAGGAAGGGAAGATGAGAAGCAGGATGCTGGGTAAAAAGACCCAATGGTCAGAGCAAGATGTGAGGGGGATTGCTTGCCAGCGCGACAGCATCATCCAAGGACTTTAGGATCTATATGGAGGTTGTGAGAAGGTTACTGTACAATTGTCTGCTGCTCACTTTTTGGCCTAGGGCATGAATCATCAGAAGATAAAACTGTGTGTGGGGATCAGTCATGTGGAAAATGGGTTAGGAGACATTTACATCAAAAGTGGCCTTGACTCCAGAGAACAGAAGACAGCCTCCTCCTGCTTATCTTTTTGAGAAAGTGAGTCATTTTTTATAGATACAGTCCTGGTGTTGGGACAGCTGTGTCACCGTGACCCCATGGGGCAGACTTCCTGCCTTTGCCAGAATACTTCAAAGCATGCAGACACAAGAGGAAAGTCAAGCACCCCTATCTTAGAAATGGAGAAGATCCAGACCTCTGAACTTGATCAGGGTGGTGAGGAAAGGAAAGTTGACTTGAAGCTCAGCCTTATTCTAAGCACTTTCTGAGCATTAATGTGTTCATTGTCAAATCCACCCATTTACAGATATGAGGCTTGGAGAGGTTCATTTATTTGCCCAAAGTCACATGTGAAATGGCCAAGCTGGGAGTGGCTGGCTGAGGATGCTAATGCCTTACCCTGTCTTCACCCAGGCTGGAGTGCAGTGGCACAATCATAGCTCACTGCTCATTGCAGTCTTGAACTCCCAGGCCCAAGCGATTCCTCTCACCTCAGCCTCCTGAGTAGCTAGGACTATAGGTGTATGTCACCATGCCGGGCTAGATTTTTAAAATTTTTTGTAGAGACCAGCAGATGCTGATACCCCCATACATGCTGACAGCTGCCCCTTTCACCTGTATCTTTCCTGGGGGTTCCTCCAGTCCTGCTAGGAACCTAGCCCTCACACTTCAGCCAGACTGGGAAGACCCAGGGACCACCATCTGGGGATGTCACCTGACTGGGGTTACAGGCCTAAGCAGGCACATAGAAATGAAATCACCTGCACTTATCATTTGTTTATTTATTTTTTGCTTTTTCAAATTCTTTTAATTTTTTTTCTTTTAAAGATGTGGGGTACAATTCAGGGTTAGGTATACAAATGATCATTATGCAAGCACCCTTGTTGATGAGGTATGTCCCCCCCTTTCCCAGGCAGATTACCACTACTGCCAATCCCACTTCCTCCCTCCGTCACCCGCACTTATAAAGTAAAATGACAGTGTTCTGTAAAATGGGTTTCAGGGATTCCCATCTCCAGGGCTCAGGCTTTACGAAGCCATCATGTGTTCTGCACATGTTCCCTCTTGTCAGCTTGCTGTAATGCAATGCTTCAGGACCACAGAAGTTCCCCAGCAGGACTGTATCCCCATTGCCCGCAGTGTCAACCTGTTTGTGAACACAGGCCTTACTGGACTTTCTCCCCAAATAACTTTTCTCTTTCCTTGTTTGTACTTTCTGGGGCCCCCGCTTGAATAAGCCAACTGCACTAAGATAAAAGAACGCCTCCTCTGAGAGGCCTCCTAGAGTGTGGAAGTGGCTGTGTTAACCCGGCTGAGTCATGGGACCCCGATTCTCATAGAACACTAGTCTAGAAATTGCACTTCTTAAACCATGATTAACACTGAAGTCAATGGACTTTGAGTAAAGCAGATCACCCACCGTAATGTGGCTGGGCCTCCTCCAACAAACTGAAGGCCTTAAGAGAAGAGACTGAGGTTCCGGAAGAGGAAGCAGTAGAAACCTTGCCCAAGCTTCGAGCCTGCCGCCTCACCAAATTCAGACTCAAGATGGTAGCATCAGGCTGGGCGTGGTGGCTCATGTCTCTAATCCCAGCACTTTGGGAGGCTGAGGTGGGAAGATTGCTAGAGGCCAGGAGTTTGAAATCAGCTTGGGCAACATAGTGAGACTTCATCTCTACAAAAATTAAAAAATCTAACTTGGCATGGTGACGCATACCTGGAGTCCCAGCTACTCAGGAGGCTGAGGTGAGAGGATCACTTGGGTCTGGGAGTTCGAGGCTGTAGTGAGCTGTGATAGTGCCACTGCACTGCAGCCTGGGCAAGAAGGTGACAATGCGACTCAAAAAAAAAAGACAGCATTAACTCTCACCTGATTTTCCCATCTGCTGACCTGCCTTACAGATTTCAGATCCTCCAGCTCCACAATCACCTGAGTCAATTTTTAAAAACGAATCTCTTTCTCTCCCTTTCTCTCTAAACACACACAAGCCATCGGTCTGTTTCTCTGGAGAAAACTGACTCTTCCAAACTGTGAATCACTCCTTTTTCTGGGTTACTGTAGCACTCATACATACTTCTGATCAATTTCTGATTAACTTATTGTGTTATATGTACTCCATGATACTATTTTAATTTCAGTTTTGCTCTGTTCTGTTATTTCGAGGATCTATTGACAAGTATATTTGCCCCACTAAGCTCAGTCCCTGGAGGGTAGAGTTAATTATGCTCAAAGAAACAAAGACAGCTTTATTTCTACAAAAGACCTAACCTGAAGCAGGCACTCTGTAAACACTACAGGGACCAAAGAAACTCTGAAACATGATTTGTCATGTGAAGAAAGAAGGATTCAAACACCAGACAGAGCAGAAGGATTTCAAAGTGGCGGCTGCCTCGTGTCCTATTCTGAGTCTCCGCTTATGGTCTCAATGGCTTCAGGAGGCTTTATTCACAGTCAACACACCACCACTATTCATTTTTGTATCCATCCACTTGTATGTGCTGGCCCCAGCTCTAGGACAAGCGCTCACGGCTAGCAAAGCACACATTTCTGATGAAGCTCCAAGCTCAGTAATTAAGCTGTCACTGTCCCTCAGCTTAGACTGGAGCGACCTATAGGGAGGCTGGTCTGACCAATTGTGGGGCAGGGAGGCTGATAACACAATCTGGATTTTGTTGGGTGTCAGTTTAAGAAATTTATGAATGGCTAGAGACAGGAGTTGGGTCCCTACTGTGCTCCAGTCACACAATTTAATCAAGAAGAACAAAAAAGGAACTTGAGGTCCCTTTTGCAAATGATTCTCGCGAGGTGATTTTTCTAGTCCCAACTTGACGGTGTCAGCATTGCTTATCCCGGAATCCCGAATGCTTGGCTTGGAAGCCTCTGGGGAGTTTATTGTCTCTAACTGCTCTTCATCCACGCTCCTTACAAAATAAAGGATTTTCATTCTGGTAGAGAAAGTGTTGTGAGCTTTTTTAATTTTAATTTTTTTTCCTACTGAATTTGTCTTGGATCTTGAAACCAGAGCTACCTCATACTTTATTTACATTGTCCTGTCATAAACAGATCTGACAGGGTCTTTTTACATGGTAGATTCCTCTTGACAGATGAATAGATATGTTGGAGCAGAGAAAACCAAAACAGAATGAGTGTGACTGAAATGGATTTATGTTCAATTCCTGGGTCATCCTGCCATTGGGTATTCTCCTCTTTTCTCCAAAGATATTAATTAATAATGGACATTTATAAATATTTGCCATGTGCCAGGTCATGTTCTAGGTACTTTACATGATAGCTAATTTACGCACTCAACAAATCTGTTGTTTTCAGAATGGGAAACTGAGGCATTCAGTGTAACTTTCTACTTGGCTAGAGTCTGTATTTCCCCCTTTGTTGCTTTCTGCCTAAATACTGCTAACTGCAAAATCTGTAGCTCCAGCCTGAGATTCTCCTCGGGTTTCAGACTCACATCTCCACCAATCTACTAGGTATCTCCATCTGGATGTTCAAAGGCATCTTCCAGCCAACTTTTTTGGGATCGTGCCTACCTCTCTCTGCAGTGCCCCCTTCCTGCCAGACTAATTGTCACTAGCCTCAAACAGGCCACCATCCCCACAGTTTCCATTCTTTTCAAGGTGCCAGAGCTATTTTTTAAAAAACATACAAATAATAGGTCATATGCATGTGTTGTCTATTGGTGCATAAAAAATTACTCCCAAAACTAGCAACTAAAAATAACAAACAGCTATTGTCTCAGTTTCTGAGGACCAGAAATCCTGGAGTGGTTTAACTGAGTCCTTCTGGCTCAGGATTTCCCGAGGCTGCAGTCAAAGTGCTGGCCAGGGCTGTGTCATCCTAGGGCTTGGTGAGGGGAAGGTCAGCCTCCAGTTCACTTGGGGGGCTGTGGGCAGACCCAGGTCTCCCTGACTGCTGGTAGGAGACGCTGGTCCCTTGCCACCTGTGTCTCTCCATAGGGCTACTCACAGCATGGCAGTTTACTTCTCCCATGAAGAGGGAGGGACCAATGAGGGAAAAAGAGAGAGAAAGAGAAAGAATGAGTGAAGGAACGAACATGCCCAGGATAGAAGCCGCAGTCTTTTTATATCCTGTTCTCAGAGGTGACTTATCACTTCTGCCATATTCTATTCATTAGAATTAAGCTTCTAAATCCAGCCCACACTCAAAGGGAGGGTGTGAATATCAAAAAGGAGATGGGATTATTGGGGACCTCTTAGAGTCTGCCTCCCATGCTACACCTTTGCTTAAAACTGAGCATCACTGATTTTGGGGTGTGGTCCTAATGAGGCTCACTAGCAATGATGCCTGAGATGGGACCCCTGCTCACCTTCCAGTCATGGGCATCACCGCCTTTCCCATGAAAGCCACCTGCACTGCCTTCTGTTCTGTCGACTTACCAAGTTCTACACAAAGATGCTTCCATGCACTCTGCGCCATGGAAGCCATCCAAAGCCACCAAAGGAACAAGAGCCACCTTCTCCTTCATTGGGGTTGAGTGGCCATTTACGTGATTATTTTAATCCAACTTTGCTTAATGATTGCATACATTTTTTTCTTAAAAAATAATTATGGTGAATTGTAAAAGTCTTGCTAAGCTTAAGAGTAATGTTCCATTTCCTTTGTAACATTTGGGAGTAATTTGCTATGCACTAATTTCTCTAATAAATCTCAGTTGCTAAGGAGCCATGTTTAGAAAAAGTCATTATAGAAATGTACGTGCTTATCATGGATAGCTTCATATATCAAAATGGCATTGTTGTTTTCTCAGTGTTTCAAATGATTTCCCCAAAGATCCAGTGGGGATTAGTTTATGTCTCTTTACCTTTTCTGACTTTTTAGTCATAGAGATAAATGTCATCACAGGAGTTTGGCATTCTCATTCCAAGTACATTCCTCCTTCCACCCTCCACAGACAATGGGAGAATGGGATGAGTAGGCAGCATTCAGAGGACAAAGTGCACCATTCAGAGTCCCCATCCCCTCCAGCTTTTCATTTCATAATGAGTTGAGCACGAACCCAAATGAGATAAGAAGTGGAAATCTTCTCTTTCATTGCAGGGATCGAGGGAAGTTCCCCAGGCGGCAAAATTTAGAGGCCAAGACTTGCTTGTGGGGGTGGCGGCAAGACGAGGCCACACAAAGTCAGAAGAAGTTGACTGCACAGGTCAGCACAAGTCTCCTGTCAACTTCTGGATCTGAATTTCTTGAAGTTGGCCCACGTGCCTTGGTCTCCACTCTCAACCCTGTTAGAGAGGAAAGGGCAGGCAAGGGGGCCGGGAGGAGGTAGCAGGGGAAGGGGTGCTTGCCTTCTGTGATGCTCTGAAGTCAGAACGCATTGATTGAATGTCTGTAGGAGGTGAGGAAATAGAGGTTACTAAGTCCCCATTCCTATCCTCATAAACGTAAAGACTGCACGTGGTGCAAAGAGGGAAGAGATAGCCCACCCCCTGCAATGTTTGCCAGCCCCTAAACAAGTGGACTTTCCAATGAAATCTACAGAGTTGTCTTTTCCTTGAGGATTTCTAGTCCTTCAGCCTTCGACGAGTTCCTTAAAATCATGGCTTGTGGCTTTTATCAATCCTTCTACCCCCAGCTTCCAAAACCTCACAGCCAGCATTTCAGGGTTTATCTGCTTTGGTTTAAATAGAGCATTCCAAATCTCTCCCCTAATCTTTCTTGGTTTCTTGCCTTCTTTTCCCATGAACTACTTGTTCCAGCATTCAAAAAACAGCTTGTCCCTTTATCAAATATCATCATTTATCACTTCCCAAGTCTTCATTTTTGGAAGAAACAGATGCCTCCGAATGTTGAATAAGCATCTTAGAAAGTATGGTCACACTCACATCATGTGATGTGCTGTGCTGTGTTCCCTCGAGGGTTTAGTTCAATTCGAGCTCTCAGGATGGACTCAAGATCTGTTTTACCTGATCTGAAGTAAAACAGGATTCTCTTTCCACATACACCCAACCCAATCCAGTCTTAGACTAACACAGATTTAAGTCAGACTTAATGAGGCAATAAAAGTCTTATAGCAAAATGACTAATTTGAGATCCAAAGGAAATCAACAGGACTGCAGGCATGGCCCCCACATAGCTTACACCTAGCTGAAACTAAACCATGACCTGGTCGGTTTACATGTCCTCACTCAGCTCATGCTCCCCAGAGCTCCCAACACCCCTCACCTGCAGAGTCGTGCGGCCGTTATGACCTTGGGCTTTGGAGCTATCCAGACTAGAGGCTAAATTCTGCCTCTGTCACTTGTAAACTCAGTGATCTTGAGTGAGTTATTTGCTTCAGGATTCATTTTCTTCATTGGTAATACAAGGAAAGTTCTAGAATCTATGCAAGAAGTTATTGTGAGGGTTAAATAATAAGATGCAAGCAAAATGCCAAGAATAGTGCCTGCCACCCACAAGTGCTCAGTAAGTGGCAGTGACTTTTAGGGGTTTTGGGGGGCACCATCGAGTATTTCATCCCTAGGCTTGGGCCTCTCTGTGTGTCCTGGGCTCCATTAGCATGCTCATTCTCTCAGTGTCTGTCACAACTTACTGGTCGGTATTAAAAGGCTAATAGAAATCAAAGGCGCAAAGAACAAGAAACTGTCCTCAATGATTACTCATCTAAGGACATTTTATGCTATCAAGTATTCTTTTCTTTAAAGCATTTTAATTTCTCTCAGTGGAAATTCAAGCAATGACAAATTCAAGCAGTGACAGGGTGGGGACTCACAGCTGTCTTCTGCTGATACCCATTGTTGACTGAGGGCAACTTGCTGAGGTAAGGCCTAGTCATTTTTGGCAATGTGTCCTTTGTAGGGTTGTGTTGAGGATTAAGCAGGATAGTGAGGCCTGACAACTAGGAGGTGCTTGTATTTGTTCTTCTCTGTGAGCACCTGAACTTAATTGTGTTCTACAGTGGTTTGAGGGCAAGGTGTAGATGTGTGAAACTGACTCTGAAATGCATCAAAAAGTAAGATGGAAGGCTGGGCGTGGTGCCTCATGCCTGAACCCCAACACTTTGCAGGAGGATCGTTTGAGGCCAGGAGTTTGAGACCAGCATGGACAACATGGTGAAACCGCATCTCTACAAAAAATTAAAAATTAGCTAGGTGTGGTGATGCACAACTATAGTTCCAGCTATAGTCTGAGGTGGAAGGATCCCGGGAACCCAGGAGGTTGAGGCTGTCATGACAGTAAGACTCTATCTCTAAAAAAAATAAAGTAAGCCGGGCTCGGTGTCTCAGGCTGTAATCCCGTGTCTTTGGGAGGCTGAGGTGAGTGGATTGCCTGAGCCCGCGGGTTTGAGACCCGCCTGGGCAACTTGGCGAGACCTCATCTCTACAATAAATAAAAAAAATCAGCCGGGCGTGGTAGCGTGCGCCTGTAATTCCGGCTACTCGGAAGGATCGCCGGAATCTGCGATCGAGGCTGCGGTGGCCGGGAGCGGCCACTGCACTCCAGTCTGGGCGACAGTGAGACTCCAACTCAAAAAATAAATAAAAAAATAAATAAATAAAATAAAATAAAATAAAAGATGAACTTATAAAAGGATCAACACATTGCTAGATCCTATAAAATAAGTAAAACAAAATTTTAGCAGTGAGTATACAAGTGTTCAAAGTAAAATTCTTTCAACTTTACCATATATTTTTCCATTAAATTTTTTTAAAGAAGAGAACAAGACAGGACAATTTCACACACAAACAAAAGAGTTTAGCAGTTTTCCCTAAAAGAGGGATTAAAGAAGGTAATTTAGGAACAAAGAAAGTGACCAGAGAAGGAAAATGATAACTGAAATACAGAAAAAAACAGCCTATAATTTGGGAGGAGAATGATTGAAGTTCATGCATCCTTAGGTCCTATTAGCGCTTGGAGGGAGTTCAAGCATTTACTTTAGACTTTGTTAATACTTCCAATCTCACAGGGTTGTTTTGGGGATTAAATAAATCAATGCATGTAAAACACAACCTGTCATAGGGCATTTGCTAATCATATATGTTTATTTACACATATGTTTCATGACCAATATTAGCATCATTTTCGCTATGCAACCATTAAAAGAAAAAGTAATAAAGTATATGACTCTCAGTATTGTAGAATGGTTAAAATGTATTAAGAAACATAGGACAAAACAAAATTTCAGTTTCAAAATGGTCAAGATATTTTTTTAAAAAGCACAGTAAAAATGATACAAGCAGATGATGTAATAAACCCTTGAACCAGCAAAAACAAAGCAAAACAAAACAAAAAACCGAAACAAGCAGAAAGCACAAAGTAGGGAGATAGAAAGTAACTAATATATATCAGTTATCACAATAAATGTGGTGGACTAAACTCCCCAGGTAAAAAAGCAGAATAACAATAACAAACACACAAACAAGTTTAGTATTTACTATTTATTAAAAAACACAACTAAAACTTAAATATATGGAAAGGTGGAATGAAAAGATAGAAAAATATAAATGAGGCAAATATAAACAAAATAAAACAAAAAACCTGGTAGCTATATTAACATCCAACAAATAGACTTTAAAACAAAAGCAATTATTAGAAACAGAGAGGGTCACTACATAAGAAGGCTAAAATGATCAGAAATGTATAATTCTAAACAACATGTGTTTAATAAAATAGTCCCAAAATGTGATAGATTCACATAGAGAAATAAACACATCTATCACCATGGTGTGAGCATTTAACACACTTCTCTCAATTATTGGTAAGTTAAGCAGACCAAAATAAATATAAAAATATGAGAAAACTAGACAAAATAATCAACTAGCTAGGTTTAACAGACACTTACAGAATTAGAAATTAGAGAATACATATTCATCTTCACGTTCTACATATGAAGTATTTATGAAAATTAGACCTCATACTAAGCAATAAAGAAGATCTCAATAAATTCAAATAACTAGAATCATACATAATACATTCTTTGACCTCTATGCAGTTATGTTAAAATTAATAATATAAATATAAATATAAAAATCTATACTTTTGAAAATTTAAAAAGTATATGTCCAAATAATGTTAAAATAAGAAACCACATTTAATTTAATGAAAATTTAAAATACTAAAAATTTTATAAAAATGAAAATAATGTATATCAAAACTCATGGGATGCTGCCGAAGCTGTATTTTGAGACACATTTTTGTCTTAGAAGTTTGGATTTGAAAAAAAAGCAGCAATTTGAGAAACTGCATAACCAAGTTAAGAAGTTAGAAAAATGATGTCAAAAAAAAATTTTTAAAGCAGAAAAAAGGATTGAGCAAAGAGATAAAGTAGGCAAACTTCTGCTGAGATTGATCAAGAAAAATATAGAGAAGACGCAAGTAAAAAAAAACTAAGAATGAAAAGGGCCATAAATACAAATATAATAGACATGCTAAGAAAAATGATATGATGAACAATGTTATACAATAAATGTGAAAAATCTAGATGAAATGAGAAATTCTAGGAAGGATGATATAAAAATGTACTCAAGAAGAAATAGAAAGCTTCGCTAGTTCTATTATCATTAAAGAATTTGAATTGAAGGTTATAATCCTTCTTCAGAGAGCTAGATGACTTTACAGGTGAGTTTTAATAAGCTTTTGAAGTAACTGTACATCTAATATTATACAAATTGGGAAGCTTCTGTAAAACCAAAGAAACCATCAAGAGGGCAAGGAGACAGCCCACAGACTGGGAAAAAATATTTGCCAGCTGTATATCTGACAAAGGCCTAACATCTAGGATCTACAAGGAACTCAAATGTACAGAAAAGAAAAATACAAACAGCCCCATTACAAAGTGGACAAAAGATTTGAATAGACACTTCTCAAAAGAAGACATATGAGAGTCGGGTTCGGTGGCTCAGCCTGTAAACCCAGAGCTTTGGGAGGCTGAGGTGAGTGGATTGCCTGAGCCCATGAGTTCGAGACCCGCCTGGGCAACTTGGCAAGACCTCATCTCTACAATAAATAAAAAATTAGCCAGGTGTGGTAGTGCACACCTGTAGTTCCAGCTACTTGGAAGGCTGAGGCAGAAGGATCGCCGGAGCCCAGCAGGTCGAGGCTGTGGTGGCCAGGAGTGTGCCACTGCACTCTAGTCTGGGTGACAGAGTGAGATTCCAACTCAAAAAAAAAAAAAAGAAGACATATGAGCAGCCAATAGATACATGAAAAATGCTCAGCCTCACTAGTCATCAAAGAAATGAAAATTAAAACCACACTGAGATACTACATAACTCCAGTCAGGATGGGGCTGTTTGTATTTTTCTTTTCTGTACATTTGAGTTCCTTGTAGATCCTAGATGTTAGGCCTTTGTCAGATATACAGCTGGCAAAT
>CAUYQG010063898.1:0-25493 GCA_963574415.1 Tarsius wallacei
TTGCAGCAACCTGGATGGAATTAGAGTTTATAATACTGAGTGATCTCTCACAGAAACAAAGATCTGAGCATCACATGTTCTCACTCATAAGTGGACCTTGAACAACTACCATAATACTATAAGAAAAGGATTGACAGTGGCAAGAAACTATGGGGGGGGCAGGGAGGGAAAGGGAGGTGGGATTAATGGTAGTCAATATCTGTCTGGGGAAAGGGGGGCACACCTCATCAACAAGGGTACCTGCACAGTGAATATTTGCATACCTAACCCTTAACTGTACCATTATTAATAAAACAAAAAACAACAGATGCTGGCAAGGATGTGGAGAAAAGAGAACGTTTCTACACTCTTGGTGGGAATGCAAACTAGTTCAACCTCTATGGAAAACAGTGTGGCGATTCCTAAAAGAACTAGAAATTGACCTTCCGTGTGACCCAGCAATATCCCTTCTGGAAATACACCTGGAAGAACTTAAATCACTTTGCAAAAAAGATACCTGCACATGCATGTTTATTGCAGTACCATTTATAATTGCAAAAACATGGAACCAACTGTGCTACCTATCATAACTGGACTAGATTAAAAATATGTGGTAAATATACACGATGAAATATTACACAGCCATAAAGAAGAACAAAATTATGGACTTTGCAACAACTTGGATGGATTTAGAGCCTATAATACTCAGTGATTTATCACAAAACAAAGAACTGAGTACCACATGTTCTCACTCATAAGCAGACCCTGAACATTTACCATAAAACTGAATGACAGGCTGGATTCTGTGGCTCATGCCTGTATAATACTGTAAGAAAGGAATTGGTAGTAGCCAGAAACTGCCAGGAGAGGGAGAGGGGAGCACATAACATTTTAGGGGTACTTGATCTCAAACAGGGCAAAGTGGGGACCAAAAGGAGGCCCAAACTTTACCTGTATGATGACCACTTGTATATCTAATCCTGAATTTTACTCCCCCATCTTCAAAATAAAATTAAATAAAAATAATAATTCCTCTATATGTAAGTATGTGTATGCTCTTTCCACAAGCCCTGCCACCCCTAACTAGGTGTGATTGTCAAGCGGACCACCTCCTTTTAAGTAAACCTGTTCTTTTTTTTTTTTTTTTTTGATTTGTATGAATTTTTAAAAACTGAATGACAGGCTGGCTTCTGTGGCTCACGCCTGTAAATCCCAGTACTTCTGGGACACTGTGATGGGAGGACAGCTTGAGACCATGGGCAATAATCTTCAGCAGCCTCCAGGTTAAGGATCCAAACTACTTGCAAAGACCACTTTTAGGTCTGGGGCAGTGACTCACACCTGAACTATAAGGAGTCCAAGCCTGCAGTGAGCTGTGACCACACCACTACACTTCAGCAGGACACCCCTTCAGTAGGTAAGCTGCATGCTTGCTTGTTGTAGTCATTGAGGTCTAGAATGTTTTTAGAATAATATGTCTGTTTGTGGATGAAAATTCCACTTAAAATTTATCCTACTCATTTTTTTCCCTTTTCAGGCACATTGTAACTTTGAAACTGCTAATCACTTGCACTTCTGCAAGTGTACACTCTTAGACCTCTGCGTTAACACTTGTTCCATTCACTATAGCCAAGCAGGCTCCTCATTCTTAAGCAAGCCATCCACATTGATAAAAACATGTTACCAGTAGTAAATTAAAGCAGGTCCAGAAAAGTCAGAATCCACCATTTCGACTTTGTTTTCCAACTGGGTGCATGTGCCCATGTCTGGAGCGAGGCTTTCTCTTCGGGACTTGGGAAGAAACAGCTTCATGTGAACTAAGATGCAACCTCAATATTCCCCAAATCACCACTTTGGGTTCCTCAGTACACCTGTTCTTAAAAGGTTATCACCCCATAGATCTTGCCTGAAATTCTCCAACTCCTGCCTCAATGAAGCACTGAAAGAGTAGAACACTGAAAGAGGAGGCAATGCCCTTCCCTTCTTCATTATGTAATGATAGTTAATAATATTAACCATAAAATGATGTAGTCAGCTTAAAATGCAGCCCTTGAATCTGGCCTGCTGAAGGTAGCTTCCCCCGGAGACTGAAAAGCTGTGTGAGTGGGTTACTCTTATTTGCTCTGCATTCTGATTATTCGTTTCACTGAGTGACCTCTTGATGTCTCTATAGAGCAGATTGTAAATGGAACAGTGCCAGAACTTTGCTCCAGAGAATGCCTTTTTTTTTCCTTTCAGTGACGGCAACAAGAGAAGAAGGCATAGCAGTTTTTCCCTTCATAGTGGAACTGAACACAGGAAAAGGGTCTTTGGGATGGGTCTGGAGTCGAGTTGGAGTAAAGGGTAACAATGCTGACTGCAGCATCTTAACTATTTGCAGGTTGCAACTTCTAGAACCTGCTGATGCCCAGCTTACCTCAAGAAGAATAACATCATTGTATGTTAGCAGACTTCATTGATTTATGGAACACCAAGGGACAACAGCTCTCCAAGGAGAAGTAGAGAATTTAAAGCTGGAGAGAGGATGTGAAGTTCTAGTACCAATTCAATATTATTCAGAATTGCATCAGGGATCTGAAAGGAAACATTGTGACAAGATTTTAGAAGAACATTGATGGAGATCAAGAAAAATGTCCAGATTCTTTTGAGTTCTTGTGACGACTAGCAGAGGGTCTATGAACCACTTTATTATCTCAAAAAGATGAATAAACGTTGTGTCCAAATTAGGAATGAACTTCTGTCCTTCAAAACATCAAGTTACTTTGGTTTCAGCTAGGCTTGGTGAGGTAACACCGCTTCTGGTCCAGCAAAGCCCTAATGAGCAGTTGTATGTTTTTGATTAAGATAAATATGCAAATATGCTATTACTGAAATGTGCTTGGCAAAATTCTTTAAAGCATGAGAATTTCTGGGAGAAAAAATTATAATGAGTTTTTTTTTTATAGTAAATGACTAGGAACTACTTATCTAGAGCTGCACTGACCAGTATGGTCAATAGCAACATTTGGCAAGAAGTGATGATATTGAGTAGTGCAGAGACAGAATATTTAAGAAATTGTTGGAATTTAGTGTTGGATGGCACTAAAGACCAACACTTTTGTATATGCTTGAATTTCTCAAAGCAAAAAAATGCATATATCCTTTTCTCTGGGCTTATATTTTTATTATACAAGTAAATAATGCATAGGATGATGAAAACTAAAACAATACTAACTGATACAAGAGAAAGAAAATCCTCTTGCCTCTCCTTTTAGTTCTTTTCTATCATCATTTGTTTTTAGTACCTTTGGTGGGGCTGGCAACTTCCATAATTCTACATAATCTGCTTGTACATATATTTCTTGATCTATCAATTTCAAATAGTATTTATAGACTCCCTGATATAGACTCTTACACTTTTGGTACACACTTAATATCTCTCCCTAATTTCTTCTCAGGTCTGCCAGATCCATTTAAAAATTTTGACTTCTACTGATAATCATTATAAAGTAACATAATATTCTAATGCCATAATTATTTTGATTACTCAAGATGTTATTGCCCTGCTTACCACTATTTATGATGAGAAAATATGTGCACCTCAATTTCCCTACACCTATCTTCCTTTCGTTATCTTTCCAAACTAACCCACATAATAATTATTGTAAATAATCTATAATTAGTAATCCCAGTGTTTTGAGAGGTAAAAACAGGAGGATCGCTTGAGCCCAGGGGTTTAAGAACAGCCTGGGTAACATGACAAAACCCCATCTCTGCCAGAAAAATACTAGCCAGGCATGGTGGCCTGAGACTTTAGTCCAGTTAGGAGGCTGAGGTAGGAGGATTCCTTGAGCCCAATCAGGAGGCTGAGGTAGGAGAATTGCTTGAGTTCAAGGTTACAGTGAGCTGTGATTGTACCATTGCATCCCAACCTGGGTGACAGAGTGAGATCTTGTCTCTAATCATCATCATCATCATCATCATCATCATCATCATCATCATCATCATCTGTAAAACAAACACATGTACACACTTTAGTCTTTTAAGCCTGGCCTATAGTTTGTGTCTAAGATTGAAACCAAGAAGCAATATTTGTGGTGTTATGATCATATAAATATTAATTGTAGAAATAAGTATGTAAATGACAAATTGATGGACACATATTCATTTGTCATTGATTTGTTCATTTTCATGGAGAATATGACTTCTTACTGTTATTCTAGATAATCTATCACTTTATTCTAAATTATTATTTACTGGCATGGTGTACAACTCACATCCTAAGATTACTTTCTTCTTATTCCTATGTGTCTCTTTATTTTACTTTTTAAATCCATTCTGTTTTTCTCCTCCTTTGTGTTCTTTTTTTATTTTGTTGCAAACTCTCCTCATGAAATTCTTTTGTAAAGGGTTTTAGTGTGGTAAGTATTCTGAGTCTTTATATGTCTAATAACATTTTCCCTCATATTTGATTAAATACTAGGGTGAAAAGAGAATTCTGGATCCAAACATTTTATTATAATTTGATATGTTTATTGTTTTCTTCTAATATCTAATCTTGATTATGCCTGGCCCTCCGATTCTGGTATCCCTATGCATTTCTTTTCCTATAGCTCAGATGATATTCAACCTTCAATACTTTCCTTTCTCATTTGGCAAACCTTGTAATTTGGCAATTGCCATAATTGTTGATGAGATCCTACTGATAAGGACGGAAAAAAGAAATCATGTTATTTTTATGCCTTTCTAGTAAATTATCTTGTTTAGTCAGTAATGGATACTGAAAGTAATACAGAACATGTCCATTGCTAAACTCATTGAGAAATTACTCCTGAGAAATTATTCCATATCTTCATCTTTGTTCTGTATTTTTGTGGTCTTTACAATCAGAATTCCATAACATTGTATGGTGCATAAAATATTTCAGCAAAAATTTCTCTTTATTTGAAGAAAGATGGGCGTTGATAAATGAATTTGATGGAATTAGAATTAACAATAAACCTTTTATATAATCAGAGTTATGGGATTAATGACATAAAAGAGTCATCTGGTATTTTCTGTTATTTCAGTCAAGGCTATCTGATAGCATTTCAGGAAGCTATCATTTGGATATACCTAAGGATTCTAAATTTTATAAAAATGAAATAGTTTCTTTTGATAAGTCATTTTGTTTAACCTGAACATTTTTCTTTTGTGTAGTTTTGTATTCTATGTAAAGGAATGAAGAATACAAATCTAGGCAAATAGAACTTTTCCCAATTATATGCATTGAAAATTCACAGTTGACCAGAGAAAATGAGTATTTATTATTTTGTTGCTGAGAGCAATTTAAAAAGAGAAAGTCAAATAGATTCATTTTGAGTTGGTATGTGTGTGGGCTACTAAAAAGAAAAAAAAAATGGAAGAAATATTGAGTATTCAACAGAAAAAAAAAAAAAAAAGAAATAGGAGGTCAGAGAGCCAAAATACATTGTGGAGAAATAAATGTTAATGGCTAGATGGTAAGCAGACTGTAATATGTTCTGTTATCTTTATTCATGGCAGAAAAATTTAGAAAACCTATATGCACCTTTATTTAGTACATGTAGGTGGTGGTATTAAAATAATTTACTATGGTATGGGAATGATTAATGAAAGGTATTAATGACTAAAATAAATTGTTAATGTTAGTCCCTTACTTTTGGCCTAGACTATTTCAAGACATTTATTTTGTTTCGACTGCAAGCTTGTTAGTCAGCCAGGGTAGGTAACAATTATGCTTTTTAAAAGAGGTTAATTGACTTAACCAAGGTTAAATAGCTTGCTGGTGGAAGCACTTGTGGATAATACAAGGAGAACCTCTACTATTTGCTAGCAACTCATTTTTTAAATTATAGTTGTTGTTGCTATCCCGACCCCACCTTTACTCATATGAAATAATAACATGACAATTTAGTGTTCAACTTTTGGCAGTTATAGTAGACTAAGGGGATGATGGGATTGGGTTCATAGTTGGAGCAAGCTTAATGGAAAGCACAGGAATTGTGTTGGTATGCACGGGTCATTTGAGGTTCCACTTGTATATTCCAGAGCTAGAACAAAGTTCATTTCTTCTGTGAACCTTTTGTGTAGGTTGATTTGGTGGCTTTTTATTGAGATGGGTTTATATTTTTTTCTATATGAAACTTTCAGAATTATGTGCCTCTTACCAATCACTACATTAAAGTAAAAAGGTAGTAATAATAATTAATGACTATTAGGTTGCTCAATGTACAGGAAGAGATCTTCATAATTTTGATTGAGGTAAGCATTTCTTAATGAGATGTAGAAAAAATATATAAAAAATTAAAAATTTCATACAATAAACTACGTTTTAATTTGAAATTACTGTGTAATTAAGAGACAATATAAAAAAGAACAAACAGCCGATTCAGAGAATAAATTTGCTATGGGCATAAGTAACAATAACTTAGTCTGAGGAATTTCACAGGTAAGCAAAACAACAACATAGTAGCCTGATTTAAAAAGATGGACAAAGGAGTTAAACCTGAATGGCTACAATCATGGTAAAATATCAATAACCCCACTAGTAATGCTGGAAATTAAAATACAAAATAATAAGATATAATTTTTACATATCATACTGCCAAAATAATTAAAAATTGCAAACCTGCATGTTGAAGAGAACAGTGGGAAACAAGAACTTCTTCATGACTATTAGAAGTTGTATAAATTGCTGTAACTATTTAGTAAAGAAATATGACAAAAAGCACTGAAATTTATAATGTGTGTACATTATACCTATGTACCTAGCATCACCATTCCTAAGTATATTTATTACTCTGATAAATTCCCATATATTTGTAGAGGGAGATGTGCAGACAGTTACTCTGTAGTATTTGTAACAGAGATAACTAGTCAACCTAGATTTCTTTCTCTCTTTTTCTTTCTTTCCTTCTCTCTATCTCTTTATCTTTCTTTCTCATTTTATTTCTCTCTTTTTTCCCTCTCTCCCTCCCCTCCCCCCTTCCTTCCTTCCTTCCTTTCTTTTGAGATAGGGTCTTACTCTGTCGCCCAGGCTGATCCCTAATCACTGCACTCTTGACCTCCTGGTCTCAAGTGATCCCTCCACCTCAGCCTCCTGAGTAGCTGAGACTACAGGTGTGCTACCATGCCTGGTTAATTTCTGTATTTTGTTTTTTTGTAGAAATGAAGTCACCAGGCTAGTGTCAGACACCTGGACTCAAGCAATTCTCCCACTTCTTGGCCTCCCAAAGTGCTGGGATTACAGGCATGAGCCACCATGCTCAGCCTCTAATGTTTTGTCTTAATGTTACTTTTTTTCCTTTTTTTGAGTATTTCTTAGGTATGTCCTATTTTTTAAAAAATGGAAAAATAGTTTCATATTGAATGGGAAGACCAATCTCAGATTATAAAATAACCCTTTCCAACCTACCAATTGAATGTTTCAGTGGATTTTGTCTGGAAGCATCTGGTAGCAAGATCTGGCAATTGTTTCCATTAGAAACATCACATGAAGAAGACATATATATATAAATTGGCTCACACCTGGTTTGTTCCTAAGAACTTTCATTTTCCTTATTATAGAGAATGTGTCTATCTCTCTATCTTTTTATCTTAAGCCTGAGTCTCCCCTCTTGCCATCACAGTTTAAAACCATCCTAAAACTTGTCATTTTCTCTTGGTAGTCTTGAACTGCAGCATCTGAGGGGCTAGTTAAATGTATGTGTTATTTTACATTTTTTTCCTAGATCATAGTCAGTTCTAGAATCAGGCTCAAATCTAGGTTTCACTTTGCTTTCCAAGTACATTTGTATGCTAAAGATAAACATAACTCTGAAGCTAAACAAACTACGCTTTACAAGGAACTTTTGGCATGGGGTTACTTTGTGAACTCTGAAGTTAGACTGATTGATTTAGACTGTAACAAACTAGGACACATTGGGTAAGTTACCTAATTGCTTAAAACCTCAGTTACCTCATCTATAAAATGGGGATCATAATAGTAACTTCCTCAAAGGGTTGGTGTGAGAATTAAATGAGTTGTAAAGAATTTAGTGATAGTCTTGGCACATGGTATACATTCAATAAATGTTAATTACTATTTGTTCAATGGGCTGAGGAGTACTAGCTTGGTATGGCATGGTATTGATCGTATTCGTACTCAGGATACTTGGTTAGTCATTCAATCAGGAGAACTAAATCACTAGAACATATTCACACATTGCATCTCTAATACTGACAAAGGAAGAAGAAATACTTTCACACATTAGCGAGATGAATACCCAGGAATAAGTGACGTTGTGCAATTAAACAACACATTCCATGCAAATAAGTTTCTTCAAAAAATTCAAAAGACTAATCATTTTGATTATTTTTTAATAGCAATGTGAAGTTCTGCATTTATCGCCTGATGGAACTCCTGAAATGCATTGTGCAACTCAAAAGGAGCCCAGACTTCTGAATAGGACACTGTAAACCTGATTTCAACAGATTGAAAACAAGATGTGACAAGCAGTTTGACACTGGCCCTCCACTAATTTCCGCTATTTGTAAAGAGGCACATCTGAATGGAAATAGCTCTGCAGAATGGATCAGTATGGTTGGGGCCATGTCAGTCCACACATAAAACTGCAGTGCAGGGGAAAATAAGCAGCCATTGATTTCCTGTGAAAGCCCCCTGAGTCCAGGGAAAGCAGCCAATGCAGGGCACCAGCTGCTCTCTGCTGGAAATCCTTTGTGGAGGGTATGAGGAGTGGGAGAAAGCTAGAGAAAGCTGGTGGATATAAAAGAGAGAGAGAGAGGGAGAGAAAAAAAATAAAAAAACCCACACCAGAACTCAAGACAGAAGAGCTCCAATGAGACTGCCTGAGCCATGCTTCATTCCTCCAGCTAAGCAAGCTGCTTTCTCAGAAAATGAAGGGGGTGGGAGGGGAGCTTCAACAAACCCTACCTTTATTTATGCAACACGTTGGGAACAGTTCCAATGGGAATTTCTCATGCTCTTTCACGTTCCCTGAATTCTGTTGGTGGTGAGTTCTTGTTTTCTTTAAACTGCTCTGATCTAATAAGTATTTGCCTCAAAACTGGAACAAATACTCAGTGTGATTGCAGGTCCTCATTTACATAATTGCATTATGACAACAATTTTAGAAGGATAATAAATGAGGAATATTTTGATGTTTACTGGCTGTGATGCATAAAATACTCCCAGATTTCTTTCTGAGTACCTCCATGACAGTTTTGTTGAATAAAAGAGAATAAAAAACTCTTTAAAGTTTGGGCAGTGGGTAATCATTCTTTGTTTCCAACTCAGACACTGCAAGCAATGAGTCTTACAATGGAATCAAGTATTCATAAAGGTGTTCCAAGAAAGCACTGAACAATAAGTTTCAGATGTCCTGCGAAGTTTGAAATATTTGGCAGTGCTTTTCCTTTATGAATGTTAGCTGTGAGCACTGCTGTAGAGAGAAGTTGGCCAGGAATAAAAAGTATTTTTTCCAAAGCAGTTTCGTCATCTGCCTAGAGAGTCATTGGGAAAATATGGATTATTTCAGGAGATGGAACTGTCCTGCTCTGTACATAGCAAGCCATTAGAGAAAAATAGTTTTTTAAAAATAAATATAAAACATCTTATACAAGGGTATCTGAGCCTTATTGAATTTTGCTGCATTTCTATTCATAAGGGTATGCAAATAACTTACTAAAAATATTTGACTATTAAGTTTAATAATATTATTTATCTATAGCTTCAACATAGACTCTTTCAGACATATGACTGTATTTAAAGCAATTTTAAGATTATAGTAAAAAATTTATTTGTAGCTTACTGACAATATTATTTCTATTGAAAAGGAATGGAATAAAAATGGAATAAAATTTTTAATTTTTACTAAAAATACAAAAACAGTTTGCTAAGTATCTTGCTAACATAAAAATTTCAGGGAAAATACATAGTGTGCAATATTTTTAGGACTCAGGATCAATCCACCATCTTCATTTCACATGCTAATAACAGATGATTATTTGTTTTCTTTAAGAGCTGTACTATATATCTGTTTGCAGATTATTTTACTCTACACTTAGAGAATAGTAAGACCATATCACCAAAATATTTTGTAATATAAATGTTTTACTAAATCATATTTGTTTATTACTAATTCATGCATTTCTCTTTTTACCCCATGTTACATTTTTCTTTCTACAACTCCCCTTTCTAATCCTTATTGTTTTTATTACATGGCATGCCTAAAGGTGGCCCAGGAGTGAACTTGTCTCCCATCACTAGTCCTGCAGGGCCTGAACTAAGCCAGCTGAAGCATTGGTGATTCAAGGAAATATTGATTGCCCTATGTGGTATAAATAAATGCAGCCTACTAATGACCTCTTTATCCAGAATGTAGATATTGACAACAAAGTAATTTCAAAGATTAGCTGGTGGCTTTGAATCCTTGAGAACACAGTTTTTAGCCTGTAACCAGAGACTTCCTCTAAACAAATTATATTTTAGACTTTAAAATAAAATCAAGTTGCCATTTTATAGTTCTTGAATTAGCAGAAAATAAATGTGTTTTTTCCATTCTCGAGTTTCAGATCTTCTTAGTTTGCAATTAATTGTTTTAGCCTATGGAGTAAGCAGACTACCTGGAAATTTTGATTCTAAGCTGCTCAAGGACAGCATGTAGGTTGCATAAGTTGAATTATATGAGTTTTGACTCTTGTACGCATAGCATAAAATCGAGCAGTTCCCACACCAAAGTCTCTTGGACAATAAGGGGAGGTCAAAAGTGTGATAGTAGCTAGTCAAGAGTTAACATTCCCTATAATAGAAGAGCAAACTATATGCTTACTCTTGAAACAATTACCCCAAAAGCAGTAATAACTAATTTCAAAATTTATACTGAGTTTTTTTCTTTCTTAATGCATCTCTAACATTCTTTCTATGATTATTTTCTATTTGTAAATCGTCCTCCATATTTCCTTTGAAAAATTTTATCAGATGATCTTGGTCTCAAAATATGATTGTACTTTCATTGCTGAGATATATTTTCTTGAGTGAAAAAAAAATTCTGGATTAACATTATTTTTTTGCTGCAACTTAAGGATTTTATTTTCTTGTGTTCTGGATTTCATTATTTCTGTTGAGAAATAAGCTGTTTGTCATCCCCATTATGATCTTTACAATTTTGTTTGTTTTTTGATTCTGGACATTTTAAATATTTTCCTGTTATTCTAGGATATTCCTGGGTGTTTGGACTTCATGGGGTTCTTGAATGAGAGTGATGTCCATTCACCACTTTTGGAAAGTTTTGAAAATTTCTCAGCCATTCTCCCCGAAAGAGAACTTCTGCTATATTTTCTCCCATTTTTTTCCAGACTGAAATTATAAATACTTTAAGTTATTACCATATTTTTTTTCTTACTCTCTTACTGCATTGTTTCTTTCTCATGCAGTTTTCATCATTTTAGCTCTTTATTCTTTATTCTGGATAGTTTTTTTTCTGACCAATTTTCCAGTGTACTAATACTCTCTGCAGCTATTTCTAATCCAATATTAAACTCATTTTATGAATCTGTAATTTTGGATACTGCACTTTTCAACTCTATATCTTTTAAATTTTCAAATTTTTTTTCATTACTTTCTTTTGTATCTCTGCATAGAACAAGTAAACTATTTTAAACTCTATTAGGTAATTCTTACATCTGTATTCCCCTGTTAATCTGTTTCTAATGTCTGCTATTTTTGCTGAATTTTTTAATTAATATTTTCTTATGTTCTTTTGTAACTGGTACTTTATTTTTAAAATTGTTTGAAGAAATAGTTGGAACTCAGGACAATACTATCTTCCACCAGAAATGATTTTCATTTGTTTCTGCCATGTAACTAGGAGTCCTGACATGCTGGCACCCCTGAAAAAAAAATTAGAGTCTTACATTATTTGAGCTGAGCTGCATTGCATACAAGCACCTGTCTACTTTTGTTGTTGTTGTTTGTTTTTTACTGCTAAAAACAGTACATTTTTGGTTCCCAACTTAAGGAAAAGGTTTAATAGTCTGTCACCCCTCATAGGCTTTAGACTCAAATACCTTTCTTCTCAGCCCTATGTAGCTATAACTCTCAAAAGTGACATTGTCTCTCAGAATCAGGAAAAAAAAACAACCTTGAAAGCATGACTCATATTTTTTGACTGAAATTTTCCCTCAGATCTGGGTTAGTCATTCTTTGCAAACTTGGTAGCTTCCTTAAGCCTTCTTCATGAAATTATTTTTAATTGTGCTCAATATTGACAGTTGTCCTTAGTGGGAAGGTCATCCCAATTCTTAGTCTACTTTAATTGTAGATGTAGTTTTAAGTTAAAATCTTAAGTCAAGATCAGAGCTTTTTGCTCTGTATGACCATTCCCTATTTCATAAAGAAAATATATTGCACATATTCAACCAATAATTTTTGTACATTAAGTTATATTTTATATGGCCTTGTTTTTCATATTTCTTCTGATTTCTGGCTCCTCATTAGAATTACTGTTTTTATTACCTGGTTTACTATACATCTACCTTCAGCTTATTATATGACCTGAGCTGCTTATTATGAGTTGAATATTGTCAAAGACACCAAGTTATAAAGTTGGCAGGACAGGGGGATAAATTGTCAGGTGATACAAATACAAAAAAATTTAACAAAATAGAAAACAAGAGAGAATTGATTTAACAAAGATTAGTTATTTAAAATGTTAATAAAATAGCCCAATAAATATTAATCAAAGAAAAAGGATTCATTAATTACAAAAATTAATGAAAAACCATAGTATATAATGCAGAAATTATAACGATAATAAATGAAAGTATTAATACCTTTATGGTTTGAAAACTTAAATGTGATTGACACATTTTTTAGAAGAATACAACTTATCAAAACTGACTGCAAAATAAATAGAAATTCTGCATAAATTATTTTAAAACTTTCCATAAAGAAAGTACTATAAACAAAAGGAATACCCCAGGTTCAATCTATGAGGCAAGGATATTCTTGACACAAAAATTTGAATTTTGGCAAGTGTTGGTGAGGATATGGAAATATGGAAGCTATTATACACTGCTATTGGGAGTATACACTAATATATTCATTTTGCAAAAGCTGAACATATAGAATCACATTCCTAGCTATATATCCTAAGTAGAGCTTTTAAAAATCTTTTCAAGAGCTTTATGTTGAGGCTATGTATACACACAACACACACACACACACACACACACACACACACACACGCACACACACACAGATAAAATATGAAGTACTCTTTTTCTTATGTCTAATCCTTTTAATATTTTTACTTCTACCCTATAATATTTTAATAAAACTTGGTTATATATTACTAAGGTGATTTCATATTCCTCTAATGGTTCTCAACCTCAGTTTGAATAACTCTACACTAGAGAAACTTCTACAAATGAACACTGGATGTACAAAATACTATATATCAAAATATCAAAAATATGCAAAAATACCAAATGTCAATCAATAATCAAGTGTCTAAATAAATGCAAGATATTAATACAATGGACTATTTTAAACCAATGAAAATCATGTAACTACCATGGCATGTATTGATAAGAATGAATCTTAGCTACATGTTGAGCTAAAACAGCAAGTTATAAGAGAACATATATTATATGATTACACTAATGTCAGATATAAAACCGGATGAAACTAGATACCAAATTGTATAAGACCCTTATATGAGTTTCCTGAAAAGAACCCTTCTATTTACCTGGAGATTTGAGATTTTAAAAACTCTTGACACAGACACTGATGCTACAAGTGACTGGATTACAATGCAGATTGAGTCCATACCCTTGAAATATCTCTTATTTTAAAGTTAGGGTATTACAAGAAATAGTGGGACCAAAAAAGTTGTAATGGGGATATCTTCACAGATTCCATAAAGGTAAAGTCTTTAGTTTAGTTACAATAACTTTGGTACTATTATGTTGAGAAGACTGACCTTTTCAACTACTTCCTATGGTAATATTATTGGCATATAATAAATAAAAAAACAGAAATATAACGAGCAAAAGAACTCAATCTGGTATAAACTAAAACCTGTACAACATTGTCTTGTCAATATAACGTCCTTACTAGTCACCCATAGACAAGTCAACCAATGTTTAACTTATACAGTACACTCCATCAAAACTAGAATTAAACCAGTTTGTCTTTCCATTTGACAAGTATATAGGTACTCGGTGTGCCAGATATTGTATAATAAACTCAATCACATTCATATTATTCCAAAATAATTAAAAATAACTTTTATTATAGAAATGTCAGCACTTTACTACATTTGAAGCTATATTTCCACTTGTTTCTTCCAATGTACTTGCTCACCAAAGTAAGCTAATTTGCTTGCTAAATATGCAGTCATTGGGTATCTCCAGCTCTTCCACATTATTTATGAATTTCTGTCTTTAGTCTTTCCTTAATTGTTCACAGGCATCTTATAATCATGTTTTTATTATGTTACATCATAGCAGTTTTGAAGGAAGGAAGGGTATAACAAAGTTATAACTGAAACATTGTCATTTAATGATTGTTATTAGCATCAAAATTACTTACACCTATTTAAATAATAAATCTCTGACTCCTTACAACATTTTTCTGAAAACTGAAGTTGAATACTTAATTGAATTATGCTTAAAGAAATAAACAATAAAAAAAAAAATACAGTTTATTAAGAACAACAAAGTTAAGTTTATTTATGTGTTGAAGAGTATCCATGTAATTTTCTGTGACATGGTGGAAAATGATTCCAGGTTCAGAAGCAAGTTTACCTCTATAATACATTAGAGGTCAGAAGAGAAACTTCGAGGAGAGTAGTTAGAATGCATGTTGTCTCCTTAGACACATTGAAGCCATTTACATGTATTACAAATTTATATTTCTGAAATTAAAATGTCATGCACAGCTTAACTGAGTGATATTTGTTTTGGGCTTTGTATATCTCTGTGGATGAACACATCAAAGCCAAGGTCCAAAGGGGTTAGGGCAGGCCAGTTGCAAGATGACTGGCTTGATGGCATAGAAAAATGGGAAATAGCCACATAAACCTAAATTGTTATTGCTTCAGAGAATCTGAATAAAAATAAATCGTACATAAGTGTCTGCGATGTCATCCTTATCTTTAGGTTCAACCTTTACAGTACAAAGAAAAGTTAGATCTTCTGATTTACCACAGGAGAAGAAATATATAAAATAATTATCAGGTATAAAAAAGCTTTTTAAAAAAATCACATAAAAATTGATTTTTTTCCTCCTTTGGCAGATATCTCACTTTGAAATATGGTCTCCTGGTAGAATATTGATAAATAGTTTCCTCAGTCGTGTGGTCCTTGAAGACAGTAATGTCAGGAGTCAAGAGTAGGTTAAAATTTTAGTGTGTTTTTTCCTTTACTCAAGTATACAGAAGTGATTTCTTCAATACTTTTTTTTCTTTTTTTTTGGTTAATGGAGAATGGCTTTTCCTTCAGAGCTTATATTGTCTCCCTGAATATGTCTAGGTTATATTCTTATCCTTTCTACTGATATTTTCTGCTACCAAATCCATCATAAATTAATCTTGAAGTTCTGAAAACCTTTATCACAGTTATATTTTCAGCACCCAGCACAGTGGTTAATATAATATTGGTGTTCAATAAATATGTGTCATATAAGGGTTAACAAGCCTGTTTTTAAAATAAAGGATAGATGTTAACTATTTTAGCTTTTGCCTGGTCTCTTTCACAGCTACTTAACTCTGGCTTTATAGTGAGAAAGCATCCAAAGACAACCCATGGACAAATGAGTGTCTGTGTATTCCAAATAAAACTTTCTTTACAAACATAGCCTTGGTTGGCCCATGAGCTGTAATTTACTAACTGCTGATTTAAATAATGGCTGAATGAATAAATTATTAATAACCAAAACAGCTCCTTAACTTTTAGAGAAAAAAGTTATTTGTATTATTAAAAGTATTATGTATAGATACTTGAGGTTTAATTAAGAAAAATATAAAGTTGAGTAGTCATGTGAAGATTCTATAGTTTTCTGAAATGATAGCCTCAAAATCCAATGAGGTATATTTGACTCACTTGAAGCAAGTTTCCTATATCGATGAAAATAGAAGCAGAGAAGATCCACAAACACTGAGGGTGGATGCCAATCCATTTCTTGAGAAGAATGAAGTTGTATTCTATTCAGGATTACAAAAAAAAAAAGAAAAGAAGAAAAATCCTGGTATAAAACTGAAAGACAATGAACAAGTGGAAAAAATGAGAGAACAAGAAATTATTTTAATATAATTTTATTGTGTTAATTTGTGCCCTACTCTTTTTAGAATTGCTCATAAAAAAGGTTGCCAAATTATGTCAAAAATGCTGAGACTTGCTCAAGCAACATTCCAGAATACAGTCTATAACATCCATGGTGACTACAATAGCTAATTATCCCCATACATCACATTCTTGGCAGTAATGACATTTTAACAGATTCCAAAAGCTATGCATTCTGCTCTAAGTTTTTTACTTGGGCATGGACATGCCTAGTTTTAAAATGGCTTTGGCCAAATAGTTCAAATTTTAGCAAAATACCTGCATTATACTTAGGAGAAGAACTATATTTGGCCTTTTATGGACATGTTTAGCTGTGCCAGCAAAGAAAATGTATCTTTTTGTTATTTATTCTATAGTACAGTAGATTACACATTACAAATAAGACATAGTTTAGATAGCGGCATGACAATCCCCTGGGATGCTGTGCAGACTTGTCACATCAGAAAGTTTCTAACCTTAATACATGCCATAATTAGGACACATTTAACTTTTTTTATTTCTTATGTGGATGCAAGTAGACTTGAACCTGGTGACTTGCAGTATAAAGACAGAACTGCAGAAGAGCGTGCAATCTCTGATTAAATAGTCTTTAAGGGAAGAGTGACCTTTGTGCCACTTGCAGTGAAGAAAGATTTTCAGAGCTTCTTAGCTCAAAATAGACTCTTCTTTCCAGAAGTAATTTTTCTGAGTAGTCTGTATGCATTTGAAAAAGAACTTTACGCACACACACACAGGTTTTTACGAAATGGGGACTTGAGCTGCTTTCAGTTCCAAAGTAATATTAATTACCAACAACTGGAATAATTATAAGGCATTAGGGATGTAAATACCAAAGGGTAGGAGAAAAATGCAGATAACCCAGAGATGAGAGATACAAGTCTTTTGTAAGGGAATTTGGGACAGAGATGCAAAACCAAATTCTTTTACTAAAAGTGTTACTGTGGAACAGCTCCAAATAATAGGAGTCAGAGGCATGCACTTCTGTTTGTCTTCATCATTCTGCCTGGTTGTGTGTGTGTTTGTGTGTGTGTGTGTGTGTGTGTGTACAGGGCCTAAGGGAGTAAGATTCTCTAGATTTTCCCACTGTCTCATTTTTTCATTAAATTGCTGTTTCTGAACTTAAAGCCTCAATGAGTTTTGTATCTCAAAAATACAGCACCCCAAATTCCGGGAAGCAGAGAGTTTTGACTCTGCTAACTGCCATTCTTCAGTACTTTTACATTACAATATTAGATTAATCAGTCACTAAGTAGTTTATTAGATACTACTTTATAATTAAAATAGGATTAAGTTTGCAATCAGCAGCATAATTAGCATAGTTGTCAATACTTCCTTCTTCTGTTTGAAAAAATTTCAATACTAATTGTATAAAACATCAATAATTATAATAAATTTATGCATGTATTTAAACATTTTGTAGCAATTAATAATTATAAACAATTAATAAATATAAACTTTAGATAGCATTCAAATTAAGTAAAGTATTGAATGTGTGAACTAAATTTTGTACATCTCAAACAAAAACATTAGCCCTCACAGTTCATATTCTGGTTCACTGTTGTAAACTTTAAATACAAGTAAAAACTCTAAATGGTTACACACAATGACAAAACTGATAAAACTCAAGTTCTGTCTCTTCATCTTTACCACCAGGGTACAAATACTTTTTATTTAGACTCAAATGCTTAAACACAGAAATATGTAGTACCACAGGAGTTGGAGATACTAAATGTGGCCAACACTGAGGTTGAACAATTTTGAATTGTTACAAACTTACTTTCCAACCCACATGTGTACCTGAGTCTACAAATGTCATGTATCAGGGATAATGAAATAAAAATAGTTGTCCAAATTAACATACTTTTTCTGTAAGGTAAGTAATAAAAGCGAACACTTTTAATTGCTAAAAAGTATTATTAAAACACAACAGCAAACAAAGCAATTGTTTAGAATTAGACCAATAAAATATTTTGTAGGAAAAAAAGGTTATCACTGATATTATTTAAATGTCTGGTGAATGGTGATTAAAAAAGAGACTGGCTTACTTGGGGTGGTATTGTCTGTAAATTCTCTAGATGTGACACACACTCCCTTATTGCTGGTACTCAGGTCAATTATTTGGGGCGAGGAGTGACCATCATATCTCACATTCTACAAAGGTGTCTATTTAACCAGAAATTATTAGCTCTCCACAGAAAACTACCAGATTTAAGTCAAAAAGAGACATCTTTATAAACTGTGATATTTGGTATCAGATATCAGTGAACTGAAATTTCATCTTACAAATTAATAGCTAGGTGGTCAATATACTGAGGATTGTTTTAAAACATATCAGAGTTTACTTTGCTAAGTGAAGAGAATATGAATATACATATACGAGTGACATGTGGGTAACAAAAATTCCTTGTCAAATGAACACCAAGAGGAAAAAGACTTGAGAGAAAGTCAAGACAAACAGAAAAATATCTTTAAATGACAAAGCCAATTTGTGCTATGTCTAATCCCCATACACACAGCAAAGAAATGAGTGTGCATGTGTCTGAGGAGAGGGTACAATTCATTAGATCCTGGTTTTAGCATGCATCTATGTTACAGTATGTAGCAAGATGCATGTTTAATTTTTTTTTTGCAAATGTGTGTGAGACTGAGCATTTGTGCCATAAGAAAATGTAGTCTGTTTTTCATTTTTCTTCTTGAGTTGTATTTTAAAATCACATTCATATTTTATGACCTCTAATCAGAAGAGAATCTAAACTGCTTTGTCTATCTATATTATTTTTGGATATTTTACACTTAGGACTGCAAATTGTATTCTTAAAATATTTTATTGGAAAAGATGTCCTCCTTTGTTTATGAGTGCATTGACAATCATAGAAACAGGCAGCCCCATCCCAGAAGGAGTGTGCTGACCAGGATGTATAATTTGTCTCACATGCCCCAAATAGAGTCAAAACATTCATAATTTAAATCTGATTAGATGGAATTCTCCAACTGTTTTCCATAACAGACCCTCAGAGAAAAGTTCTGAATATCCTCTCAAATTCCATAACAACTTGAATGATGACTCCAAGTCCTTATTATAGAGAATAAAAATTTATTAATGACTCAAATTTTTCAAAGTCAACCCACAAATGTTTTCTTTATGATGTACTGTCACACAATAGAACAAGTTTGATTTTCCAGTGTCCTTCTCAATTATATCAATATGAGTATAATTTGAGTCAAAAAATACCAACATGACTTACACTTTAGAGTTTGATATTTGTTTTTCTTTAAAAACCATATTGAACCCAAGTCTCTCCTTGTGTAAAAGACACATAAATCCAAATACAAGGGCAAAGATATTATAAACATGAGGGTATTTATAATTCTATTTCTCTTCCCTTATTTAGCCCAATTTAAATTCTCTGAAAGATAAGTTAAAAAAGATTTTACAGTTTAAATTCACAAAAATGTTTCTGTCTATTAAACATAGAGCAAAATATGTAAAATAAAATTTAAAAACAATAATAAATAAGGTAACGTTCAACTTTGATTAGAATATGCATGTTTAGTGCCTGTGTTCTATGTAATATGTGAATAGGGCGAGATTTCCACATTCAACAAACAGCCCCACAGTTAGCTAGACTTAGAATACGGATTTCATTACCTTCCCCAAGTGAATTACCAAACTATTTTGTGTAATCACTAGCAATACCCTTCCAAACTCACCTTATACATTGCTCTTTTCTCAGTCTGTTCTCTCAGTTGAGTGATAGGTCTACCAGGATTATTTGGTTGAAAGTTCTAAAAAAACATTGGGGTTTGTGTGCTCTGTAGAAATGTAGAATTTTTAGATAAAGGACTTCTTTATATGTGATAAAAGTGGTGTAGATACACACAGAACATTACATACAAATTCAAAGGGTTTGTAGACCCCTAAAGCCCTGCTATGGATCACAAGATGAGTGTTCGGTTACTTTTGGGCACACAGCATCTTATGTTGCAATTCTACTTAGAGAACGTGGCAGCACTCAGCATCATGCACGTGACTCAAAATGTCTTTTTAAATTCTAAAGGAATGTGTCTGAGGAAGAGGTTAAAACAAATATATTTGGTTTTTAAACATCTATCAGTGTAAAAGAAAACTCATTTTAGAAAGGCTATTTTGTTGTTGTTGTCCTGCATGTTGCCGGGCTGGTTCTATAAAAACAGAATGACTATAAATTGAGTGGATTATCAGGACATCACCTCCCTCAAGTGAGCAGATTCACTAGGGGTCACAACACAAACATGCAAACAAGCAAGGGAACTGACACTATGAAAACCAAACACCCTTTATTTTGTCACTAAAATCCAGGTGCTTCCCAGAGCACCTAATATGTAACCATGGATTAGTTATAAGTGAAAAGTACAGTTCCATGTTGAAATCTGAGAAAATGTTTAATTTTTTATCATGCTAACTATGTCATTGGTTTTGGTCTCACTGATTCTGAAATAAAAGTTGAAATATGCTATGTGGAGTGGAAATGGGTCCAATGTGTAGAAAAAACATAATTTATTTATAACATAATTTAAATGTGCATGTCTGCTCTTTTGAAATAATCACATTTGCTCCAAATCTGCAGTCAGCTACAATGAAATTTATATGCATGATCCTTTAGACTTGTTCATGGTGTCTTTTTCATTTATTATTATAACAGCAATTGTCAAACCCTGAATTCTATGTATTTTTCTAATATCGTATTTTTTATAGCCAATGTTTCAAAAGTGCTGGCTCCTTCTCAGGCCCTGTGCTAAGCACCTGCATCAGTTCACTTAATACAATTAAGCCACGAGAAGAGGCTAGGATAGTCTCTTTTTTAGATGGCAGAACAGACACAGAGAAGCTGAGCTGCTCCAGGCAATAGATGTAGTCACAGTAGAGCTGGAACGTAAAGTCAGGGCCCCCTGACCCTCAGAACTTGAACTCTTACTTACCATCTATCATGAATGATGTGAAGTAAATTATTTACCTTGAAATGTCCAAACATTCTTCCTTCTTCACATCTTTTCCCGCCTTGCTTGACAGAGGTGTTAGAGTGAATGATAATAAAGACAGTCTCTGTTTGAAAGACCAAAAAAATCTAAGTTCCCTGTAGTTGTTTACTGTCATAGGTCACCAACTGTGCAGCATCTCAAAATGGGTCTCTTCAAATTCTAAGAGACAGGCTGGTAACTGTGCTTTTTCTTTATATCAAGCAAATTAAGTTGTCCCATGATTTGCAAAATGACTTCTTGAGCTAAAGGAAGCACTATTTCTTCAGTTTAACTCTTCTCATCTCAACGAGTGGTGATTTAAAAAGATCTACCAGAGAGTTAATTGAAGATTAGTTGGTGATGACAACATTTTAGAAGAAAATTCAATGCAGGGATGAGTACAATTCAAAGGCTTCTCAGTTAAAATACTTGCTTTTTGCTGATGAGTACAAGGAAACAGTACAAAAAGCTTGTTCACATTGCTTTAAAAAAAAAAACAACAGTTTGTAAAGCAATTATATGGAAAGTTGTCTTATGCATTTTTGCAACTACAAAATACAAAATTTTTGCACAGAAAATTATAATTTAAAACATTAAAATAAACTATAATTTCACCATCTAGATAGTAGAAATTGGCATGATATTTATGCAGGTTTTATGTGTATCTCTAAATAGTTATACTTAGAATAGTTACACCATACAGAAGAACAATAATGAAGAAAGAGGCCTCCTTTCTCAAGGTCCAAAGCTCCCTTCTCAAAGATAGCTACTGTTAATCATTTATTTTAATTATTTCCATAAAAATATTTTGTGAGTGTATCCTATTATATTTGTGCAGAAAGAATTAAACAAGTTATGCTTTTCTGCCCCAGAATATTTTTGTTACTTAAAATATTGAATATTTTTTGTATTAATAATACATAAGAACCATCCTCAATTTTCGAATGCCTGCTTATTATTTCTTAATTTGAATATCTCATAATGAAATTGATTTGTATCATATACATGGATGTTTAGGTTGTTTGCAGGTTTTTGCTGTTTTCTTAGCAAACAATTCTGTAAGAAATGTTTTTTCACATATATCTTTAAATAATTTTGTATGTAAGTTTTTAGGCAGGCATTGTTATGTGCATTTAAAAATCGGATAGATATCATCAAATTACTTTACAAAAAGGGTACAATTTATTTTCCTCCAAGAATGTAAGGGATTGCCTATATCCCTGAAACTTGCTAGCTTACATTAAACATTGTAACTGAATGTGTTATTCTGATAGATGAAAAGAATAGTGTCTTATTGTTTCAATTTACATTAATTGAATAATGCTATTGTCTATGTTTTAACACAGTTTTTGGCACTTTTTTTTCATAGCGTCTTCTCACATTTTCACCTTTTTCCCTATTGTATTATCCCTATTCCCTATTGTATTGCATTATCTTCTTACTCATTTTTATGTGTCTCCTGTAAATTAAGGAAAGTGACCCTTTGTCATGTACATTACACTGCTTTTTCCAGTTTATTCCAGTTTATCATTTGTCTTTTGATAGCCACTTTTCTGATCATGTGAAAGATATTTATTTATTTATTGCTATCGTTATTTTTTTGAGACGAGGTCTCGCTATCTTGCCCAGGCAGGTGTTGAACACCTGGGCTCAAGCAATCCTCCTGCCTCAGTTTTCCAAAGTGCTGAGATTACAGGTATGAGCCACGACGCCTGGTCAGGTGGAAGATTTTTATTTCTGAGGTTTTATGTTTTGTTTAGAAAAATCCTTCTTCATTAAAAAATAATTAAATTCACCTTTCAATAGAATTCTGTAATAATATCCTAGAGCTGCCATAACAAAGCACCACAAACTTTGTGGCCTTAAACAACAGAAATGTATTCTCTCACAGCTCTAGAATGTAAGACATCTGAAATCAAGGTGTTTGGGGGGGACTAGCCCTCTCTAAAGGTCTTCCCCTGGGAAGCACCTTTCCTTGCTTCTCCTAGATTCTGGTGGTTGGTTGTCCACAATCTTTGATGTTCTGTGCTGGTAGACACATCACTCCAATCTCTACCTCCATTATTATATGACATTCTCCTTGTGTGTTGGCCTGTGTTTGTTTCTTCTTTTCATTAAGAATACCAGACATTGGATTTGGATCCTCCTAATCCAATATAACCTCATTTTGATTTAACTAATTTTATCTGCAAAAACCCTGTTTCTATATAAGGTTACATTCTAAGCTTCTGAGTGGACATGAATTATGGAGAGGGACACTATTCAACCAAAATTATAGTTTTGTTTTTCTTTTTTTCTTTTTTTTTTTTTTTGAGCTGGAGTCTCACTCTGTCACCCAGACTGGAGTGCAGTGGCCGCTCCCGGCCACCACAGCCTCGACCTGCTGGGCTCCAGCGATTCTTCCACCTCAGCCTCCCAAGTAGCTGGAACTACAGACACACGCTACCACTCCCAGCTAATTTTTTGATTTATTGAAGAGATGAGGTCTCACCAAGTTGCCCAGGCAGGTCTTGAACCCGCGGGCTCAGGCATTCCACTCACCTCAGCCTCCCAAGGCGCGGGATTACAGGCTGAGCCTTGTTTTATTTATAATTGGTTTTTCTTAATAATTTGAAAATTATTTTTATTTAAGGAGTGTTTTTCAAACTTTAGCGTGTTTCAGAAGCACCTAGAAAACTTGTCAAAACAGATAGTCGGGCCTCACCTTCAGAGTTTCTGATTCCTGGTTGAGTTTCAAGACTGCTGGTGGTCTGGGATCCCATTTAGTTATAGACCGAATTGTGTCCTCCAAAAATTCATATGTTGAAGTTCTAACCCCCAGTACTTCAGAACACGACTGTATTTGGAGATAGGGCCTATAAAGAGATAACTAATGTAAATTGAAGTCATTAGGGTGGGCTTTAATTCAAAATGGCCAGTGTCCTTATAAGAAGAGAAGATTAAGATATTGGGGAAAGTCATGAGAAGAAACTGGAAGATGGCTATCTACAAGCCAAGGAAAGTGGTCTCAGAAGAAACCAACCCTGTTGACATTGTAATCTCTGACTTCTAGTCTCCTCCAGAATTGTGAGAAAATAAGTCACTATTGTTTAAGCTACCCTATCTGTGGTTTGTATTATGGCAGCCCTAGCAGACTAAGGCAGAACCACTGATTTAATAAATGAGGAAAACATTCTGTCTACACAGTTCCAAATGGCAGACTGTTATTCAGATACCAACCAGTGAATTAGTCCTTCAATCCCTCTTCCACACTGGTTTGCATCCTTATAGTAAACTCAAATCCCATATTTATTAGAATTTATTTTGGCCTCTATTCTGTTCTGTTCAATCTATTTTTATTTCTACAGCACCAGTGTACTTTCATATGTTGACATGACGTGAATTTAATATCTTAACATGTCAAAGTTTTTAATATTTGTATGATATTTTAATATCTAGTAGGGTTCTTCTTTTTTAATCAGTTCTTCTTTTTTTCAGAATTGTTTTAGATATTCCCTCCTCTTTTTAAAATGGAATTTTGATAACATTTTACCTTTTGTTATTTAATTATAATCACATTTCATACACATATACATTTGGAGTAAATTAATGTTATTTTTATGTCATTTAATATATATATATTTTTTATTTTTTCATTTTTTAAATATTTTTTATTATATATTTTTTTATTGTGATATTGAGAGGTACAGTTAAGGGTTAGGTACACAAATATGTCTTGTTCAGGCACCCTTGTTGATAAGACGTGTCCCCCCATCCCCAGACAGGTATTTACAGTCATTAATCCCTTCCCCTATCCCCCCCACTCCCCCATCGTTTCCCACCACTGTCAGTCATTTTCTTGTGGTAATACGTTGGATGATCAAGGTCTACCATATGAGTGAGAACATGTGATACTCAGTTTTTTGTTTCTGTGAGAGGTCACTCAGTATTATAGACTCTAGTTCCATCCAGGTTGCTGCGAAATTCATGATTTTGTTCTTTTTTATGGCTGCATAGTATTCCATTGTGTATATGTACCACATTTTTAAAATCTAGTCCTCTTTTGATGGACAGCAAGGTTGCTTCCAGGTTCTTGCTATTGTGAACAATGCTGCAATAAACATACAAGTGCAGGTATCTTTTTTATAGAGTGATTTGAGGTCTTCAGGGTATATTCCCAGTAGGGGGATCGC
>CAUYQG010063901.1:0-81670 GCA_963574415.1 Tarsius wallacei
TTTTTGATATGGTATATATTGAAGAGTAGAATTAAAGTAAGTACTTATGTAATTCAGGGAGTAATACTTTGGTAAACTTTTATGTTTTGTGTAATTTGGACATTTGGACAAATGATTTCATATTTAAGCTCTGTAGATCAAATTATTAAAAAGCTCAGAGTTTTCATCAAAGCAGGGTATCGACTCAAGTTTTAGAAGTTATTTGTAGAGTAACACTTTTATTGTGTAAAGTTGTCAAGATTCTGTTAGACAATTCAGGCCAGCAGATGGCACTCTTACCTTGTGCTCATACTAAGTGCTGTTTGGGCTTGTGGCGACTTCTCCCATTGTTAGCTCTCAGAAACTGTGGAGAATGGTATTTCTCTATTTTTATTTGAACACAGCTTTATAACAAAGCAATAAAGTTATTTTTATTGTTATAGAGAAAAGTGGATAAAAGGACAAAACCATTTCTATAGATAGTCTGTCCAATTATTAGTTAGCACGTGAAATAGTTAAGATCCATATGGACAAAAAATGCTCTTCCTGCAAATGTGTTCTATATTGTATCAGTGTTTTTTCTTCTTCTTTATAAACTTAGAATCTTAATATGATAAATCCAGCTGGATGGACAATAGAATGAGAACAATACCCCTCTTGTCCTTTGTTTTGGGGATTTCATAATATCTTGGAATCATAGAATTTTAGTTCTGTAAGAGACCTTGAAGATCATCTGGTTGAACACACAAACTTTTAGGTGAAGAAACGAATGCCCACAGAGGAGAAACAACTTGTCTAATCTGAAGGTAGAAACATCTGCTTTTAATTAAAACCAGAAAATGAGACACAATATTCAGAGCAAAGCTGGCACAATAACCTCATGCTTTATAATTGCATATTGTTCTGTTATTCTCTGATGCATGGAAGGCAAGGGAGCTTTGGTCACTTGACTTATTGGTGGAGATTAATATGTTTGTCATGCTTTGTCTGCTTTTGCTTATTTCATAAAACTTCTGCACAAAGCAGCTAAGATTCTAGAGATGCACCTCAAGTATATCTAAATATTAAAAGCAGGCGAAAAAGGTATATTAGAAATGATCTTTTTCCATGGTAATTATTAATGTAAAGAGGGATACATACATCTTTAATTAAGTTTAACTAAATAAAAAATAGAGATACCAAGACCTAGGGGGATCTACATGTTGCAAGTATAAAATGTTCAAGCCCTGAGCCAGTTAACTAAGCCTAATTTCACGAATAGTTAGTTCATTTGCAGTGGAGATATCTGTGGAACCAGGAAACGCTCATAGAAGGAGTATAGGGTTAACAGGGTAGGGTATCCAGTTAGCCCAAGGCAAGGGAGGATAATAAGTCCTTCCTGCCACAGTAAAGGAACTCCAAGATTTTCAGTATGACACTCAGATACAAAAAGCATCTCATTTCTTTACTGTTATCAGTCAAACTAAATATGAATCATTCCATTTGCCTGATGAGCAGGACATCCAAACTCAAGTTGTTTTTTTAGGAGAACCTCCCTATCTTATTTAGAATGGCAAAAGACCCAAGGGGCTTAAAGGAACCAGAAAAATTGGACCAGGGCCTCTGTTCTCTGTTCTAGTTGATAGCTGCTGAGATGTTTGTTGATGAAGCATGTGTGGTCCATTTGAAGGCGTTTCCTCATTACCATTCACTTCCTTCATGGGACATTGACCTGGACCATCAAGCTGTGCAGGGTTCTAGACATTCACATGGAAGCTTTGCTTACTTCTGTGAGGGACCAGTGTGTCTTCTATTCCCAATCTACCACCACTGCTGCAGTTCTCTTCAAGCTCTAGTAGGCAAAAACCTCCGTGCCCTCAACCTTTGGGACTGTGCTGCTTAATTTAATCCAGTAAGGCTGAAACCAAAAATGACCACTTTTCTCTCAGGGAATTCAGAACACAAAAGGATGTCTGAGAGAAGAGAAAACAAGTAATCTTTTATTCTCTTGGGCAATGAGTTTTCAGCAAGAAGCGTAAGACACATTTTAATTTCTCAAAGATATGGTCTATTTCATAAGGCTATATCCTTCATTCTAGCCATATATATTTTTTAATTTTTTATTTTATTTTAAAGATGTGGGGTACAAATCAGGCTTAGGTATACCAGTGTTCATTATGCAGGTACCCTTGTTGATGAGATGTGCCCCCCTGCTCCCCTGGCAGATTCCCACTACTGCTGATCTCCTCCGCCCCTTGTCTAGCTGTATATTTTTAAGATAGGTGACAACATGGGAGGAGGTGAAAGGAAGATCTGGATTCATACAGGCTGCTGCTTCTAGATGTTTATAGTAACCAGGCCCCTGAGCTCCTGCTGCGTGAAAAATAGGTTGCGTTTAAGTGGAACAACTATTAAGAGCACAAAGGCTGGAGTGTGTGGGGGAATAAGATGTAGTTGTTTTTCCCAGAGGAGCGGGCCTCTTCTCCCATGCAACTGGAAAAGTTTTATTGCGGTTTAATGTTCTATGGCCAAACTTGATTTCTTAGCTTCCTATAAAATAGAATCTACACGTATTGCCCATTTACTCCTTAGGGATCTTTGAGAATTCCCTGGGTTAATTTATGCTAAGTGCTTCATTCTAGTCAATGATAATACTAATTAGGGCTATTAAGACATCTGCTAGACAATTGAACGCACCCCCCAATTCCCCTCAACTTTTGTTTGTTCTTGATTTATCTCCTAGACTGAGATAAATGTAAATGGCCTAGAAAACATCCCAGGGAGGAAAGCTTGTCAGGGATGTGAGGCAGAGGAAAACATTACTTCTGATATGCTCCTCTACTTCTCCAAATGGGGTAAAATGGTTGAATTTTGGAGTTGGGCCTCATTTTCTATATCAGCCCTTGTAGGCTCATACCAACTTGTGGGAGAGGATTGTGCACATCTCTTTCCAACACTGTGGTGAGGACATCATGATGTAGCTTGACATCAGTCACAGTGGGAATATTTATAAGGAGAGGCAAAGACTACATGATAGCTGATTGAAAACCAGCACACTGCTGCCTAAACATCACTTTTGAACCAGCATATTGAAAAATCCCCACTTTTTTTTTTTGAGGCAGGGTCTCACTCTATTGCTCAGGCTGGAGTGTAGTGGCATGATCATAGCATACCTGGCTAAATTTTTGATTTTTTTTCTAGAGACAAGGTCTTGCTATGTTGTCTAGGGTGATCTCGAACTCCTGTACTCAAACAATCCTCCTATCTCAGCCTCCCAAGTGCTGAGATTACAGGAATGAGCCACCATGCCCAGCTAAAAAATCCATTTTTAAAAAACATCTGTAAGGACCTAAAGTTTTTCATTTCAACTTTATATGAAAAGAGTGTCTAGAGGGAGAGTTAGGGTGATCCATAATGGGAAGACTATTGTTCCCTTCCCTTTCGGCACATTATCAATAATAATAATTTTAAAATGCCACCACTGCCTTTGTTTAATCAAAATTAATTGCCTGTGGGCCAATGATAACATGTGGTTAGAACATGCCACAATTTTGCTCTCTTAAAAAGAAAAATGTAATAAAACAAGCAAAAAATTCTTTTGGCCACTGTCTTGCTAAGCTAAGGTGTGGCCATGCACTCTTTGAGCTATGGCTGTTGCCATGTTTCTTAAGCTTTGGATCCCTTCCCCTACCTTGGGGAGGCGAATCTCCTCTCTCTGTAATTTACTCTCTAAATAAACTATATTTTCTAATTAAAAAAAGAAATTATTTTGAGTTGATGTTTTAAGAAAATATATGCAGAGATAATACGGAATACAATTTGAATTCTATTTCAGGAAATATTTTTAGGAAGAGCTCTTTGTACGTTGATACTCATTACTTTCCCCCACCTCCCAGCTCTGTCAGAGATAAGTCCTGGTACACCTAAGTTACTATGACAGTTATCACAGATTTTAAGGAACATTGTGCTAAGCCTCAGGGAAGCAAGTGAATTAAATGAAATAATGAATTAATGACTGCAAAGTGTTTTGTTGAAGAAAAAGACTCCTTCCTCCTACAATCACCATCTCCATAAACAAAAACACCCTGTGTTTAACTCAATAACATATCAGTATCAAGTTAAAGTTAAGAATGCCTTTAGTTTCAGTAGAACCATGGTAGAGGGCAAAGAAATGCTTTTCTGTATAGTGCTATCATATTCAAAGTAAGACTGCTAAACAATATATTTTTATATATTTTAAACTGAGGATTCTATTAAATCTCCAGGAATCATAAGTATCAAATATTATTATTTGAAAAGCCAAAAAGAAAGACTTTCATGGCACCTTAAGTAAAATGGTGAGAAAGGTAGGAGGGCTTCCTAAGATGCAAAGTCCTGGATCATTGCTGATTCTGTTGTCTCTGCTGTTGTCATGTTCACACTTCAAGGACTGTCAGCTATACAGCTATGGACTCACCAAGCAATGCCTCCAAAACCCTCAAGTAGTCAGCCATACAGCTGGCTCACTTTAGGAGCACCTCATGTTGGCTTTGTTCAAATAGCTCAGGATCCATTGTGAACCACAGATGGACCAAAATCTTAAGCCTCACTGTCACCGGGGGGGATGTTGCCCTGCATGAGATTCTCAAGTGTGCACCTCTCCAGATTTGGCTGAATCTTCATTTTCATTCTTTTTTTTTTTTTTTTTTTACTTTTTATTTTAAAGATGGGGGGTACAATTCAGGATTAGGTATACAAATGTTCTATATGTAGGTGCTCTTGTTGATAAGGTGTGTCCCTCTCCCCCAGCAGATTCCCATTATGGCCAATCCCACCTCCCTGCCCCTTGCAGTTTCCTGCTACTGCCAGTCCTATTCTTATTGTATTACAATAGTTGTTCAAGGTCCACTTATGAGTGAGAACATGTGATACTCAGTTCTTTGTTTCTATGATAGATCACTCAGTGCTATAGACTCTAAGTCCATCCAAGTTACTGTGAAGTTCATAATTTTGTCCTTCTTTATGACTGTGTAATAGTCCATTATGTATATGCACCACATTTTAAAAAAAATCCAGTACACTTTGGATGGGCAGCACTGTTGATAACATATTTTGGCTAATGTGAACAATGCTGCAATAAACATATGTGTGGAGGTATCTTTTTCATAGAGTGATTTAAGTTCCTCTGGGTATATTCCCAGTAGGGGGATTGCAGGGACGTAGGGAAGGTCGATTTTTAGATGTTTTAGGAATCGCCAAACTGTTTTCCATAGAGGTTGTATTAGTTTACACTTCCACCAACAGTGTTGAAGTGTTCCCTTTTCCCTGCATCCTCTCCAGCAACTGTTGTTTTTTGAGTTATTGATGATGGCCAACCTGACTGGAGTTAGGCGGTATCTCAGTGTAGTTTTAATTTGCATTTCTTTGATGACTAGTGAGACTGAGAATTTTTTCATGTATCTGTTGGTTGTTCGTACGTTTTCTTTTGAGAACCGTCTATTCATATCTTTTGTCCTCTTTGTAATGGGGCTGTTTGTGTTTTTCTTTTCTGCACGTTTGTGTTCCTTGCTGATCCTAATGTTAGGCCTTTGTCAGACAGACATACAGATGGAAAATATTTTTTCCCCAATCTGTGGGCTGTCTCCCTGCTCTCTTGATGGTTTCTTTTGCTTTACAGAAGCTTGTCAGCTTGATGAGGTCCCACTTGTCTATCTTATCTCTTATGGCACAGGCACTTTGGATTTTGATCAGGAATTGGCTGCCAGTTCCAATTTCCATAAGTGTGTCTCCTGCATTTTCTTCTTCTTTGTTTTTCAGTCAGGTTCTCATTGTCACCCAAGCTGTAGCCTTAACCTCCTAGGCTCAGGCAATCCTTCTACCTCAGTCTCCAAAATAGCTGAGACTACAGGCACGTGCTACCACTCCCAGCTAGTTTATTTGACTTTTTGTAGAGAGGAGGGCTCACTACGTTGCCCGGGCTGGACTCGAACTCCTGGGCTCAAGTAGTCCTCCTACCTTGGTCTCCCAAAGTGCTGGGATTACAGGCATGAGCCATCACACCAGATCCTCCTTTTAAAATTAACTAGAAATATTTCTGTTTCCCTACAGCAAACAGGAAATTACTTAAAGGCAAACTTTTTTTTTAAGTTGCTAGATTTGAAAATTAAAACTTACAACTAATGTGGCCCTGTCTCACTTTTCTTTGTTGCTCCTAGGAAGTCTGTTTATTGTTTATCTGGTTCCAGGTCATTATTATTTAATAAGCCTCTTCAGATAGTCTCCCCACTCCTGCAACCTTAAGGACCTGAGTGGTTAATCAGAAGGAACATTACAGAAGGGACAAAAGTGGGAATGGATGCTTGAAGATCCCTCTGAGAGTCTGTTTTAATGAGAGGGCAAAGCTGTCTCCTAAAGAAATACTGGTTTAGAGGATGAGATTTTAAACTGGATGCACACAGACACACACACGGATAACTACAACCACTAATAAACTCACCATGTTTAGTACCCCGAAGTGCTATATTTCCTGTCTTCTATCTTTTTTTCACACATTCACTAAGCACTGACTTGTTTTTCTCCTAATTGACGGGGTCTTTATTATATCCATAGCTAGAACATCATGCTTTCATCTTGAACATAAAATTTATATTTGATTTGATTTCTGCTTTTTTACTTCGGACCTAATTATTTTCTTTCTTCAGAGGTGCATTTAATGAAACTTCAGGTACTCTCGCAGTCTTACACTTTTTAGTATTTTTGGATTGGTTTAAAATGACAAAAAAATACCTGGAGACGCAGTTTCATGAGGTACTTTTGTGAGACTATATGTTTCCTGAACAAAACTATAGAGCTGGCCTTTTCAGCCACGCTCCAGCATTTGCTAGAAGCTTCTCTCTCCCTGTGTCTTTTGATAGAAACAAAGTTGCATTTTTGCAGTGTCCCCAAGGGCGCAATTAGGCAAATTTAAATTTTCTCTTCTTTGTTTACAAAACCCCAAACTTGCCAAGTTTTTTCAAAATTAGACTTATATTCCTTGGGGTTGTAGAAGCCAAAATAAGGTGAATCTAGTCTAAAGAAAACTCTTTGAACAGGCTCCAGGAATATGAGCCACCACTGTTTTCTCTGCTTTTGAAAAGACAAGTATTAAAATAACTGAGTGCTTAATAAATGAGAGTCTCATTCCTGCTCAGTAATCCTGAGAGGGAGATGCTGTGGTGTCTCCATTTTACAGATAGGGCATCCGGCTTTGAGAGGTCTTGGGGGGCTCTTCCAAGGTCCCTGCTGATTCAGATGACTCACACCTACAGTCCCCAGATGCTGTGGCCGGCATGACAAAGGAAGTAGTCACAGCAACCTTTCTTCTCTGAAGGACACATTTATCTTTGTGAAGATATATATTTAAGAGAATTAGAATTTCAATTCTGAAATAACATCAAAATCCCCTAATGATGTCAGAATTGATGGAAAATGAGTAAAATGAAACAGAAATAGCAGTTACTGTGAAAATCACCCCACAACAAACTGAATAGTCAGTCAATGAGCTACATCCCACCCCACTCCAGTTAACTAGTTTAGCATATGTGACTGAGCAGTCAGGGGCAATTGGGGAGTTTGAAAATGGAAGCTAATGTTACGGTATTTTGAGTCGCTGAAGGAATTGGGCTTGTGGTTCAAATTTAGTGAGAAATAATCCACTTGAAAATGTACAGTCTTTGTAACGTATCCGTGTACTTGTACCGTCACCAGTTACCAAAATGTCATTCCCATTGTTTGAATCTATTCATTTTGCAACTCTAAAGTACAATTATAAATGTTTAAAAATCATTTCTGACACTCAAGATTGTTAGACACTAGAATGGGTTTTTAGGAGAGACTGAAATATCTTATAGAACTTAAGACTCTTACTAATAATATAAAGTACCATCACTGGAGAAAGATTTCAATTATCTTTTATAAATTGGAGTTGGTTTAGCCAAATGTTACAGTTTCTGAAAATATGATCTGGGTTGGAACAAGATTTAGGGAGTTTTGTGCTGGAGGGAGCTTGGTTTGTTGGTCTGTGATAATTATGGCTGATTAACCACATTGGGCAGTGGTTTCTAATCTTGTGTGCCTGTAACTTCTACACTGGAAGATTCTAATCCTGTGCCTATAACCCCACATCTGCCCCCAAGAGTGTTAGTATATTAAGCAACGCCATGAAGAATGTAAAACAAATACACGTGAATCGTTCATGCATTGTAAAGTATAAATTATTTACCGTGTGATGGCTCACACCCGTAATCTCAGCACTTTGGGGGGCCAAGGCGGGTGGATTGCTTGAGTCCAAGAGCTTGAGACCAGCCTGGGCAACACAGCAAGACCTCATCTGTACAAAAAAATTTAAAAATTAGCCAAGTGTAGTGGCACACACCTGTAGTCCCAGCTACTCAGGAGGCTGAGGCAGAAGGATTGCCTGAGACCAGGAGGCCAGTGAGCTCTGATTGTGCCACTGCACTCCAGCCTGGGTGACAGAGTGACACTGCAACCAAAAAAAAAAAAAAAAAACCCACCGACTTTGTCTTTGTTCATTAAAATAACTGTCAGAAAATGCCAGGTACTTTATGTGATTCATAAATTAAGTTTGTGGACCAGAGACCTAAAAGTTAAACCTCCTTGAGTCACATGAACTACTGAGAAAAGTTTAATGTTAAGTTCACCCGAGATGTTAAATTCAGGGCTATAAGCCAGGGTGTGTGTGTAGGCACCATGTGTGTGTATTTATGTGTCCACACACAGGATATAACCTATTGTCTATTTGAAATCAAGATTGCTGGTCAGAGACAACAGTCTTAAAAAATGAAATCAAATAGAATAAAAAAAATACTAGCACACATGGAACGTGGTAATGAGTTATGAAATGTTTTTCATACTCTATGCTTATGGTCAGTACGGTTTGAAAGCTATAACATTGATTTTTCATGATTCTTTCTCTAGTAACAAAGAGTAAGTAAAACACAAATAAAATATAGATTTACCCTAAAGATTTAAGATTTAAGATTGCATCTTAAATGATATCTGTGTGAATATTATAATAAGCCATGGAAAATAAGTAACAACATTGTTAATAATTACACTTTTAATAATATCAAAGAGTCACTCTGTGCTGGTCACATATTATGTTTTTCATAGTTTCTGCCATCATTGTTCTGGATTATGTATGGGAAGGTGCTCATTAGAGGGGTTGTATAACACAGAAGTCTAAGGACTCTGGCTTTGTAGACAGGACTTTGCAGAGTCTAATCCCAGCCTGGGTTCTTACAGACTGACTGTGCGAGGTGAGAGAGTACTTAACATGTTTGCCTTTTTCCTAGTTTATGAAGTGGGAGTAATTAGAAAATGCTACCGTTCAGAATTGTTCAGGGTCATGTTTGTGAAGTATCTATGTTTAGCACAGGGCCTAGTACACATTCAACTTTTAAAAATGGTGACTGGTATTATTATTTATCATGGACCAGGACGAAATGGTGGAAATGCATTCAGTGCCTCTAAAAAATCATGTCAAATGTCAACACACTTAAGGAAACCCGGGTTACTCTAGACTTTGTAAAGCTTATAAAGAAAGTAATGACTGGACATAATGGCTCATGCCTGTAATCCCCCCAGCACTTTGGGAGGCTAAGGCGGGAGGATTGTTTGAGCCAAGAAGTTCGACACCAGCCTGGGCATCATAGTGAAACCTCATCTCTAAAAAAAAAAAACAATCAAGAAAAATTAGCCAGGTGTAGTGGCATGCGCCTGTAGACCCGGCTACTCAGGAGGCCGAGGCAGGAGGATTGCTTGAGCCTAGGTTTTTGAGGCTGCAGTGACCTGTGATTGTGCCACTGCACTCCAGTCTGGGTAACAAAGTGAAACCCCAACTCAAACAAACAAACAGAAAGAACTCATTAGTGAGTTCTTGTGAGTCATTCAGGTGTAAGAAGCTGCTGCTTTGATTTTGAAAACAAAACAAAACAAAAAACCCTCAGAATACACTTAGATGAGGGCTTATTTTGTCTATTTCAAGATAGAGTGAATGCTCCTAGGATGATCCTCCTCTGCTACCTGAAGTTAAGTGGGAGGAGGTAAGTGGGCACCAGTATTGCGTCCATCATCCACTATGGGACTAGCAGAGCTCTGTTTGCTTAGCTATTGTCTCTGTTTTGTAGATGAGGAAATACTAGTTCACAGAAGTTCGATTAACTCACGGAAGGTGGTAGGGCTTGGTGAGAGGAGGACAGAAAATTCAATTTAGATCTTGTCTTTTCTCCCCGTGCCTTGACCCCCACCTTGTAAATAGACTTGTAGCATCATGACCCCAAGTATGTAGACTACAATGAGTTCTTAGCTTTTTGACAAAAGCATCTTATGAGGATGTGGTGTGTGGGCACTGAATTGGCAATAGTGCCCAGAGCCATCTTCAGCATCCCAGCATCATTATTTCGCTAGTCCAGGCAGAATCCTCACCTTTCAGAAGAGAAGCAATCTTTATATTAATGATGCCACTCCTTTTAATCTCCAAAAATATATACAAAAAATAATTAAAAGGGGTAGTTATAATTTTCCAAACATGTGAAGCTTAATTAAGGTGAAGGGAATTAACATTTCCTTTGACGGCATTCCAGAATCACATTGACATCTACAATCAGTTTGAAGAAAACTCACTCTACAACAGTCTGTATTTTAAAATCCATGAATGGGCCAGCGATTATATGCATGAGACAAAAAATAAAAAAGATAACAAAAGGATTTGTTATCATACTTTCCCTAACAATTAAAATAAAACTGAATTCGTAATTTCTGTACAGGATGTAACATGCCTGAAACACATATGGAAAGCATCACACATCCACCCATACTTAGCAGCCCTGTGCTAAAAGAAAGCAGTTTTAAGTTTTTTCTATCCCCTCCCCCCAAACACACACCAACACCTCTTGTTTTCTTAGAAGGGCTAACTTTTAAGCTTCCCTTTCAATTGCTTACAAGTATATGGAGATATTTTCTTGTTTGCCGCCTCTCTGCTAAGGCACCCCAATCTTGCCCTTCCTTGTCAAAAAATTTGCAATGGTCTCCAAATGCCCAGTCTCTGCCTCATCAAACTTCCATTCTCTTAGAGCTTCTCTACAAACTAGTAGCCATTTCAGGATGTGCCGTGATCCCAATATCTGCTGACAATGTATTGTTTAATTTGCAAGATAAATGTGCAAGATAAATATAAGCAGTGGTTAGAAATATGGCCTTTGGCATCAAACAGAACCAGATTCAAATCACAGGTTGGCTTTTTACCAGCTCCGTGATTTTCCACAAGCAGCTTAACTTCTCCATAGAAGGAGGATGCTGATTCCTGCCTTATGGAGTGGTTGCGAGGATTAGCTGAGGTGATGTGTGCAGAAGGCTTGGCATGGGCTTGTAAATTCTTGGTTTGTGGCAGTTATTATCTCAAGAGTATTTGCATCTTAATGCCAGGAAATGACAATACCTTTAACTAAGTGTTTCAGGATGGAATTCCAGGCATGAAAACCAGCAGACATTTCTTATATGAGAGGGACCCAAAAAAACCCTGGAATTTATTTATAAAAAATTATGTATTTATTCTTACATGTTTAAACTTCAGTCACCTTCTAAATACTCTTCGTTTGATGCAATATACCTATCAAGATGCTTTTTCCATTACTCAAAACAGTTTTTGAACTTATCAATTTTGATGCCTTTTAGTGCTTCTGCCATTTTTTGTTTCGCCTCTTCCACATTGAGGATTTTTTTTCCCCATCTGGAGAAACAAAAAAAAGTTGCTCGGAGTGGGTGAATAGGGAGGGTGGGGTGTGGAGGTCATGCCGTTTTTGGTCAAAAACTGCTGAATACTCAGTGTTGTGTGGGCAGGCGCGCTCAAAAATCACCCATATGACATGGGCAAACACATTGAAAGAATCTCAAAAAAAAAGATTCACTGAAGCTGAACTCAGCCTCTCACAACAACGCTAGCTGGTACACAGATGCCAGTAGGGGGAGGCCTGTACTACAAGGGGCCTGCCCTCTAAAACATAATTCCAGTGTTTTTGGGGGGGATCCCTCTTCTTATTGGAGTAGGCAGTGCTTGTGTCTTAATGTGTAGGTAACTGCCTGTCCTCCCATATGCGGTGTCTGGTCCACCCAAGAAGGGAAATCCTTTGGGAAGAATAACTGTCAAACTATCACATGGATTTCTTGCGTAGTTGACTTAGGACCTCAGTGACAGAGGCAGCGTATTCTAAGACTGTGTGTGGAATGAACCAAATACACCCAAATAATCCAATAATTAAGCTACCCTTTTAATTATTTTGGCATTTCCATTTGCTGTAAACCCAAAGTATGATCCCCAGACAGCAGCATCAGCCCTACCTGGAGCTTGTTAGAAATGCAAATTTCTGGCCACACTCCAGACCTACGGAATCAGAATTTCTTCGAGTAGACCCAGACATTTGCATTTTACCAAAACCCCTCCAGGTGATTCTGATGCACGCCAACATATGAGGAGTACTGATACAGAATATCCACACAAGCCTGCAAGTTATGGGAATCCAGAAATACTCATTCTACACTGGGGGCATCCCAATAGACTCCAGAAAATGTCCATGCCTTCCCATACTCCTCACTCTGACATTCTGAGGACACACCCAGCCTCAGAGAGGACCCGGGAGATTTGACTCTGTCCCTAGGAACACGATCCTAACAATGAGAGCAAGTTCATTCTTAGACAGACTCCCATTTTTTCTCCCCATGGCTTCATTCTTTTTGATACTTCAAGCTAGTTGTGTGCTTTAGGATTGTTCATTTGTGTGAAATTGCCAAGATTTATAAGAACTACCTTCTTAGGTCAGTCAGCATAATTTAAAAAAACAAAAACAAAACAGTTTTGCCAATAATAATATTGTTGCATCTTGCCTGTTTCTAGAATTAGTTAAGCCATCTTCCTCTTTATCCACTCATTCTCACCAAGTAGATGTTAGTATTTGTATACACACCAGTGTATAAAACATGTAGTTTTTATGTTGCTTTGTCATTTCTTTTTAGGAAAAAAAATCCACTTGAAATTTTCTATGTTCATGATTACATGTTTTATAATTTTTTTAAAGCAGGTGATTATTTTTCAGCTATGGTAGTTATTAATATCATACAAGAAGAAGCCATTCACTCAGATCACACAATGTCCACTCACAGGAGGGAATCCCAGATGCCGGAGGTTGAGTGGGGATCCTCAAAAACGATATATCCATGTCCTAACTCCCAGAATGTGTACATATGACCTTGCTTGAGACAAACATCTTTGCAGTGTAATTAAGTTAAGGATCTCGAGATGTGATCATCCTGGATTAAGGTGGGCTCTAAATCAATGACAAGTTCTTATAAGAGTAAGAAATGGAGAAGGGAGACACACCCAGAAACACAGAAGAGAACGCCACATGAAGACAGAGGTAGAGGCTGAGTGACACAGCCGCAAGTCCAGGAAGTGTCCAGGATGGCTGACAACCGCCAGAAGCTAAGGAGGCATGGCATACACTCTTCCGCAGAATCAGCTGGAGGAACCAACCCTGCTGACACCTTGATTTTGAACTTCTGGCCTCCAGAACTGTGAGAGAATATATTCCTGTTTAAAGCCACTAAGTTTGTAGTAATTTGTTATGGTAGCTCTAAGAAACGAAGACAGCTGCTCATTACAATACCTTTTACTGGCTGCACCTATCAACATGTATACAATTTGGTGTAAGAAACTTTCTTGATGACATACGTTACAAAAGACTTAACTCACCTTGCTGCTGAGATTCTTTTTTTTTTATTTTTTGAGTTCGAGTCTCACTCTATCGCCCCGACTGGAGTGCAGTGGCCGCTCCCGGCCACCGCAGCCTCGACCTGCTGGGCTCTGGCGATCCTTCCGCCTCAGCCTTCCAAGTAGCTGGAATTATAGGTGCGCGCTACCATGCCCGGCTAATTTTTTGATTTATTGTAGAGATGAGGTCAAGTTGCCTAGGCGGGTCTTGAACCCGCAGGCTCAGGCAATCCACTCACCTCAGCCTCCCAAGGCGCAGGATTACAGGCTGAGCCACCGAGCCTGGCTGCTGCTGAGATTCTATGACTATACTGAGTAATCAACCCTAAAGCAAACAGCACTTATCAAAGGGCATCCACCCAGCTTTCAGGAGCAGGAGACACATCGATTAGTATTTTATGCATTGGACAGCTATGCCTGTGGACAAAGAGCATCAGTGTGAATCAGCTGTTTATTCTCTAGAAAACTTTGTTAGTCATGAAGTGGAGCAGAGTTATATTGCCATCTGTAGAAACTAAAAACAAAGGGTTAAAATGAACAGATACTTCTTTTACAAGGCTAGAGAAGACTGCATGACATTAGTCCCTTGGCTATATTTTTGTTGAGTACCTATGGATTCAGTCATTCATTAAATTTATGGAGTGAATCTTATGTGTATGCTGTCAAGCATTGACAAAGCAGCAGTATTTAAGACAATTTCTTGCTCTCCTATAACATATAGCTAATGAGAAGTGTTGGTGAGAAACAGTAAACAAATAAGTGAAATATACATGCATTTGCTGTGCAAGACATCGGCAAGGAAATGGAGCCACCCAATGGAAAGTAGTTTTACCAGTCCTTTTGCTTTTGGTGTAAAAAAAATTAGATTAAGGATAATTTTGTTCATTTATTGGTTTATCTACTTATTGGACAGAAAGATCCACAAGATCAGGGACCTAGTCTTGCCTTCTGCTCTTTCTGGGGTGTGAGGACCTGGCCTGACCCATAAAGGGCCCACAGTTAAAAATTCTTCCACTCATTCGTCGATTAAGTGAAGTCATAGAAACTGGCGGAGCCTGCACAAGATCAGGAGACCCAGAAAGTATTTCCTTTATATCAATGTTGCATTTGTTGTTGAAATCCTTTCCTTTCTTGAGCTGCTGCATTTTTTAGGGGAGACATTTTTCACATGGAGAAACTATGGAAAAATAAAACCCCATGATGTAGTAACTATGAGAGCTAAGACAAGCATTTGACCAAACCACCTTGGTTTGGCTTTCTTTCTAGATATAGCATTTGCTTTCTTATTTACAATTGACCTAAACACTTTTTTAAAAAATTTAATATGGAAAACTTCAAAATTGCAAGACTATCTTATAAAACAATTAATTATAAAGAATCAAGGAATTTCATTTCTTTAAATTAAGTGGCTCTCTGAAATTGTAAGAGCTTGACTGGCCTGCTGAAAGCACAGGTTTACATTTAAAATCCTCCCAAATACAGTTGTCAAATCTTGTTCTAAAGTTGTAGGATGTAAAATTATTATCCTTTGCTTTTTGTTTTTTCTTTTAGCTTTAAGTGTTTAATTAATTAATTAGTTGAGTCAGGTCTCACTGTCGCCCAGGCTGAAGTTTAGTGGCACTTTCATGGCTCACTGTAGCCTCGACCTCCTGGGCTCAGGCAATCCTCCTGCTTCAGCCTCTTGAGTAGCTGGGACTCCAGGGGTGCGCCACCGTGCCCTACTCACTTTTTGAATTTGTGTAGAGATGAGGTATCGATACGTTGCTCAGGCTGACTTTGAACTCCCGGGCTCAGGCAATCCTCATGCCTGCTGGGATTACAGGCCTGAGTCACTGCCCATGGCCTTAAGTATTTACTTTAAAATCTGTAAGAATATGGAATACCCTGATGGGAAAAAATGGGTAAGAACAAAATAGGAAACTGTTGTAATACATACATAATTTTTAAAGCAAAGAGGAAAAAATGTAAAAAAATTATAAAGAGCCAAAAACAAAATGAAAGACTGTTCAACCTCTTTAGCAATCAAAGAATTGCAAGTGAAAATGATAAGGTACCATATTTTGCAAATTGATTTGGAAGGAAACAGTTTGAGGAAACAAGAATTTGTATATTGTTCACTGTTATTGTGGACATCGATCATTTTCACCCTTTCCAGGAGCACCTTGACAAAATGAATAAAATAGTTTTAAAAATAGTTTTTCCTTTGACTTGCTACTTTTATTTCTGAGAATATATCTTAATGGAATATAATTAAGCAATTATACTGTAAGGATAATTTAGGTGTAAAGATAATTAAATGAAATGTTCTTTGCAATAGCAGAGTATCAGACATCATCTAAATGAACACCTAGAACAAAAAAGAAAGTTATGAAACATAATTCAATATAGTGGTATTTGGACACTAAAAGTAATTTTATAACAGTTTATTGACATGTGAAGATGCTGAAGATGTGTTTAGTATAAATAAATCAACGAATAAAAAAGAATAGTTACAATAGTATTTAACCATACTTACGTAGTTTTGAAAAAGGAAGATAGAAAGATAAGGTATACTACCGATATGTTTATAGTTGGTTATTTGTGACTGAGTAGATTGTGGTTGTTATTTGTTCATGTTCTCTGACTTTCCTATGGTGAACATACATGCTTTTATATTAAAATGTGTGTGCTTTATTTAAAATGTAAATTTAGGCTGGGTGCAGTGGTTCATGCCTGTCATCTCAGCACTTTGGGAGACTGAGGTGGGAGGATTGCTTGAGCCCAGGAGTTTGAGACCAGCTTGGGCAACATAGAGCGAGACCTTGTCTCTACAAAAAATCGAAAAAATTAGTCAGGCACGCATCTATAATCCCAACTACTCGGGAGGCTGAGGCAGGAGGGTCATTTGAGCCCAGGAGTTTGAGGCTGTGGTGAGCAGTGATTGTGCCACTGCACTCCAGTTTCCCTTGGAGAACCCATAGAAATATAGACAAAAGGCATGAGTAAGCAGTTCATGTAAGGAGACACATGGTTGGCTAACATGCGTTAGAAGAGATGCTTGGACACACAAGCGATGGAAGAAATGCAAATATGATGGCAATGGGATATGTTTTTATACTTGTCAGATTGGCAAGAAAGTGGAGTTTGGTGAGAAGGAGGGAAGATAGAGTTCTGGTGGGAGGCTAGATAGGCTGACCCATTCTGGAGAATGAGTCTGGAGGGCCACACTGGAGAACACATTTGGTAGGTTTTTTTCTGTGATTAATCATCAGTTCATCTCCCAGGAATAGGGATTTTTGTCACAGTGTTGCCTGTGGTGTCAGAGAGCAAAGATCACTGAAGGGTCCATCTCTGGGGAGAGGAGATAAGTGAACTGGGGTTGACAGTCACCATGGAATTCTATGCAGCCACAGTTTGAAATAGGCATGTGGCCAGCAATGTGGTTAGATCTGAAAAGATTCATAACTAGGTTTACCAGATAAAATACTAGGTGCCCAGTTAAATCTGAGTTTCTGATAAGCAACCAGTATGTTTTGAGGATAAGTATGTACCAGATATTTGCTCACTCTGGCAACCCCAGCCATAGAAAATAGAATTTATGATTATTAAAGCCATGGACACAGGCAAATGAATCCAACATATTTCATAAGAATACACGTTAACACTTTGATAGCTATTGTGTTTGTGGGGGAGGATAATGGGAGTTAAAATAAATACATATTACCTAAATAAAGACATAAAACAAGAGAGGGCCTTGAGCGGACTAGTGTTGATAGTAAACTGAGTATAATTAACTCAACTCTCTATACCTAAGACGAAAAAGAAATTTTAAAAACATTTTCCTGTAGTCTCCTGATGACATTGCCTGGCTGATAAACAGAATATTCTGCTCTACCAAAAAGTCCCTATGGAGTACTCTGGCACTTCCAGCTAGATTAAGTGGCAAGAAAGTGAGTGGAGGCTCAGGAGGAAAAAGAAAATCTTAATAATGTTGGAAACAGTAAAAAGTGAAACTGATAAAAAAAATCAGCTAAGAACATTGGTTCACTCGGATTTACTTTTTTTGGACAAAGTTTTGATATTTTGCCCAGGCTGGTCTCGAACTCCTGGGCTCTAGCGAGCTTTCCGTCTCAGCCTCCCAAAATGCTGGAAGCCACCGTGCCTGGCCAGATTTACTCTTTCAACAGAGGGACATGCTTGCATTATTATAGAGTAAATATTAGTAAAGAGTGTCAGCAAGCACCAAATCAACTGTTGCCACGGAGATAGCCAGAAAAATAAGCAAAGTTTAGATTTGCCCATTGGAAAATGATGGTTTAGTACTTGACACTGAATCACTCTTAACCTTTTAAAACCTTTCTCTTCTTTAATGTTATAGCTGATTACAAGGAGAGCTTTAATACGATTGGAAACATTGAAGAGATCGCATATAATGCCGTGTCTTTTACCTGGGACGTAAATGAAGAGGCAAAGGTGAGTGAGAAACTAGCATTGATTCATGATTCGTACCTCACAAATAATGTGCCCATCCTCTGCAGATGATTCTTTTTCAAGAGTCTCTAGAGGTAGCCTCCTATAAAGAGAAAAGTAGCCTATTACCTTTTGCCTTTTGGGGATGGGGGGAGCACACATCTCCTCTGTGGACCCCCGCAGAATGTAGAGCACCAAGCTGCGTGTTCCTCCCAAATCCTTCAAGCCCCTAGCTCTATTTTAGCACTTGGAGCTGGGAAGACTGGGCCACAAGACCTTTTCTCCCTGAACTGCAGATTTCCCCCAGGGCCCTTCTCAGGCCTCTCTGTGTAGCCTCCTCCAGAGGCTGGGAAGAGCTCTGAGCTAATGTCTTCATAGGAGAGTGACTGGGCATACCCCTTTCCAGGCTTCAGCTATTTGAGTGGGGAGGGGTACAGGAAGCAGAGCTGCAGGTCTCTGTGCGTCACGTCACTGAGGGAGGTGACCTTGACCTACTCCTCTCATGCCAGCTGCTTTACCTTTTTCTGTTTTTCTGGGTTGCCAGTATGGTTAAGAAGTGCAAGGGTAAAATATCGGTCAAAATGAGTCCTGAGGAGAGACGTCCACCATTGCACTGGTTTGGATAAGAAGACAGACTCCCTGATACCCAGATTTGTTTTCCAGCCCCGAGTTTCTTGGAGCTTATGAACATTTTAAACCTTTCTGCTATGCGCACTCCTCTTTCTGTATTCCTTAGCTTCTGATCCTTGATCCTTATTTTGCATTTAAAGTGAAGGTTCCAGAAGAAGTCAAAACTTGTTTTCTGCTTCAGTTCCATACCATTTAGGAGGGTGTTAGAAGACTTTGTCTTCAAACTAGTGAAAAGGCCAATGTCCACAGCTCTGGTCAATGCTTTATTGTGTGTGGGCAAGGGGAAGACTGGCTGAGAAAGGAAGCAAAGTGGGAGTCTGCAGGCACAGCTACAGAAGAAGAATCGCTCAGTGTCTCATTTCACTCATGGATAAACAATGTAGATGAAACTGGCTGTAGGCCCAAAAAAGGTGGCCCAAATGGGCAAGTGGCGACAGAACGCCAGCACAGCCTGGAAGGTCCTTGGCTCAGGGATTCCTGGGAAGGAAACAGACCTTGCCTTGGAAGGAGGTCAGGCCCACATAGAGAACTGCAGGCTGAGTTTGTCTCTAAGAGCCCCCCACCCTCTTCCATAGAAAACTTCCTGTGCAAACCATGTGCTTTCAGCATTGGGTTCATTTCCTCAGCTCCCTGAGCCCCATTCTCTCTGCCCTGCCCTTTCCTGAGAACACAGTGGCTCATGTGCTCAGGGCTGTCTGCACCCTTACCATGTTCTTGCCCAGCCCCTTCTCAGCCCAGCCAATGCCTGCTCTTTCTCCTCATGCCCCGTTCTCTCAGAGGCCAGATTGCCAGGCTAGATAACCAAACAGGACTAGGGTGGGGTTGGAATCCATAGCAAGTCATGTGACCTTTCTGGCCTGGGTTTCCACATGCAGACAAACATACATTTCCAAATGTCTCTGCTGCTGCCCTCAGTCTCATGCCGAGGGAATGATAAGTGATGATCCCGTGTCCTGGGAGAGAGGCCGGGGAACCCATAATTGTTCCACAGTGTGACCAGAGTCACTGGGAAGAAAACGGGATCGTGTAACTGGAAGTGTCTTATCAGTGTTAAAGCAAGCTATAAATATGAGCTGTAATCATTGCCATAATTTCGTTATCATGCAATCTGTGATAATGAGTGGGTGAATGTGTTAACTGTGGTGTTCCAACAGGGACCTTTAAAAGAAAATGTCTCATCTGGAAGGGACAGCTTAATGATGGAAGCTTCAGGCTATGTGGTAAACCAGTGAGCTTGTTTATTTAGAGTTGAGTTGACCTTTCAGCCTGCAGTTCATTCCACACCACTCATTTACAATATGTAGGAGCTTACTTTTCTTGTCTAAATGTGTATGTGTGTGTATGTGGGTGTATATGTGTGTTGTTTCAGGCAGACAAGTTTAAGTTCACATATGCTTTGACAAATGACATTTTATATTTTCATATTGCAGCAAAATTATTTTATTTCATTAATATGCATCTTTAGTGACTATTTCTCAGTTGTTGCAATTGTTTGAGGTCTGAGTTAATTGATAAGTAATAAAAAATTTTCTCCACACTACTCAAGGGTTTTTAAAGAAAAACCATGAAGGATAAATCCATTTCATTACAGGGGGCGAGAGGAATTTTTTTAAATCTGCAAAGCCTAAGGCATTTCTTTAAAGTATCTTTGATTTTTTTTTTTTTTTTTGAGTTGGAGTCTCACTCTGTTACCCAGACTGGAGTGCAGTGGCCGCTCCCGGCCACCGCAGCCTCGACCTGCTGGGTTCCGGCAATCCTTCCGCCTCAGCCTTTCAAGTAGCTGGAACTACAGGCGTGCGCTACCACGCCCGGCTAATTTTTTTTGTTGTTTGTTTTGGGTTTTTTTGATTTATTGTAGAGATGAGGTCTCGCCAAGTTGCCCAGGCAGGTCTCGAACCCGCGGGCTCAGGCAATCCACTCACCTCAGCCTCCCAAAGCGCAGGATTACAGGCTGAGCCACCGAGCCCGGCTATCTTTGATTTTATAAAAAGCAGACTACTCAAAACAAAATCACAAAAGTTTTCAACAAAGCAATAAGTAAAAGGCTTCCCTCTCACAGTGGAATTGTTTCTGATTTTTCATTCTGTGAACTTCTCAGGAACAGTTGCATTTGCTTTCAAATTCCTTTCAAATATCCACACAGAAATCTTTTGTAGGCTTCAGAGCTGGGGTCCCATTCAGTGTCACATGATATTTTGGTTTGAATAGCCAGCAGACACAAACTTGTGATCTACAGCATTCATATAGTCCACAGAATGTATTTATGTATGTATTATGCATTTATGTGCTGATATTTCATATTTTAACATTTCTTGCCCACATTTAATAGCCAGAAGATTATTCCAGATTGTTAGATCTTTTGGACAATTAAAGATTTTTATAACCAGGGGCTTGGGTGTTTGCAAGGCAACAAGTGCCTCTTGTGAGGTGCTGGCTGTCCTCTTTATTGCTCTTTCTAGCCTTCTCAGTTCTGGAACTGTCCCTGGCTGGCCCTTGTGACATTTGAATTTTCATGCCTGACCACATCCCTCCAGACAACTGATATGTAGTTTAGATCTTCGTTGGCTTTCAGCATAGTGCCACAGTAGAGGTTGAAGCCCTAGGATAAGCTCAATTCACCCTGTGGCTCAGCAGAGTGTGGCCGGCAAGGACCCCAGCATTCCCCGGCTCCTGTTTCCTTTGGCCAGTCCTCAGGGTGCCACGGTGGCAGCAGGCCCGAGGCTGACTTGTGTCACCACTGCTAAAGGGAGCATCTGTGGCATCCTTTTGAGTGCCCACAATGGTGGTAAATCATGATCTTTCTAGGTGTTTTTGTTTTAGATCCAGGTGGTACACGTGTGTTTGTTACATGAACATATTGTGTAGCGGTGGGGTCTCAGGTGGTCCATGCTCCAGTTGGATAATATCACCTGATGATTGAAAATAAGATTTGATTTTTTAGCACAAAGTTTTGTAAACCATCTTTGAGACATGCAATGTCAGAAGAGATCCTATAAATGTGCTTTAAGTCACAGCAGTATCATTTGAGAAAACTGTATGTCTCCTCAAGATGATTATGTTAAAGTATAGCTTTTATTCACATATTTAAGTTTTGATGTATTTATTTTAAAAAAAACAATAGACCAGGCGTGATGGCTCAAGCCTGTAATCCCAGCACTTTGGGAGGCCAAGGTGAGCAGATTGCCTGAGCCCACAGGTTCAAGAACAGCCTGGGCAACTTGGCGAGACTGTATCTCTACAATAAATAAATAAAAATTAGCCAGGCATGGTAGCATGTGCCTGTAGTTCTGGCTACTTGGAAGGCTGAGGTGGAAGTGTCGCCTGAGCTCAGTGGGTCATTGCTGGGGTGACTGTGAGTGTGCCACTACACTCCAGTCTGTGAGACAGAGTGAGGCTCCAACTCAATACATAATAATAATAGTAAGTCCAGTATTTGATAGTCTTGCCACAGGTGTATAATCAAGTCCTGGTGATAAGGTTTATAGATTTTTTCTTCATAGTCCTTTCTTTTGTTACTGACTTACGTTGTATTTCAATCTCTCATTTAGCATGAGCAGAAAAAAAAATAAAGAAAGAAAAGACATGAAACTCTCATCATTTAGTTTAATTTAATTGTAGGAAAATGTCTGACCAGGAAAGGTGTTAAAGCTATTAGTTAAAATCAGGTTTGGGGATTAAGTCCTGATTTGCAGGGTGTCAATTGCAGCCTGTTCTGGCGGAGCTATCAGAGTTCTTCCACCCAGAACCAGTTTTACTGGTTGTGCCACAGAGTCTTTCTGCACAATGACACAAGCGGCAGAAATAGGCTCCAGCAGGTCCTGCGTTTGCCCTCGGGATCTGTGCAGTCTGGAAGTCTGTGTAATGTGAACGGGTGTCCCTGGGTTTCTGCTATCTAGGCCAGTGGGGTTCTGAGTGGCCACACTGTCACAGCTTTGGAAATTGATGGGGGCTGGGACCTGAGATGATACAGTGGAAAGAGCACTGGAATGGTGCTCAGACAATCTGTTTCTAGTCCTGGTACCGGAATAGCTGGCTTTTGACTTCCCCTGTTGAGCTTCAGTTTCCTCAGCTGTAAAGCAGTAAGAAGTATGTGTGTGTGTCTCTCTCTCTCTCTCTCTCTCTCTCTCTCTCTCTCTCTCTCTCTCTCTCTCCCTCCCTCCCCCCCCCCCCCTTCGCTCTCTCCCTAGGAGAGGAGTGGAGGTGGGTGATGGTAGAGGGGGCATTGACAGATGATTAACTTTCCATCCATACAATTCTACTGGAAGAACTTCTTTGCTACATTCTCTCCTCGACTCCCATTTTACAAATTTGTTTTAATTTTCTTTCTCTCCTTAGGCGAACACTGGTCCTAAAAAGTAGATTTGTTGCTCACTAATCCGCAGGATGAAGAATTCCCATGCAAGACCCTATTGAGTTATTGAAGAGCTGTGAGCTCAGATTCCTGGCACAGAGCACTGCCTTTCTCCAGGCGATGACATCACCCTCCAAAGCACCCTAATTACAGGCTTCCCTTTCTCTCAGATTTCTAAGGAGATTCTTGAAACTGGGCCCCATATTTGTGTCCAGTGCTGTTTTCCCTGTTCACAATGATTTTAAGATTACACCAAGCTTGGTGTGCTACAAAGACCTCTCTCGTGTGACCACAGAGGAGAATTACTTGAGCATTTGGATGCTGCTTAGCGCTTTGTACTACCTTTGAGGAACAAGTTTCCTTTTTGTGTCGTTCACTGGCACACTATACAGTTTCCCCCTATCTCTAGGATTCACCCATCCATGGCTTATAACCTGTGTAAGATAAAGGAGGCTTCTTTCCATGAATTTTTATTTTATCACTCTGCCTCCAAGTCCTTTGGAATAACCTTGGTTCGGGATTCAGTGAAAATGTTCACTACCATCACCACTAAGTAATCAAGCAGACAAATAAATCCACCACTAGCCCATTCCCCTACCTCTGATTTTTTAGAAAAATCTATTGTAATTCAATAATATAAAGCTCTATCTCCCTAGGTTATTTTTTGCTGTTTTTTAACCTATGTTCCTGCTTCCAGAAGCAGAGTGGTTACTTCCTGAGCGATGTCTACCCTCCTCCTCCTTCCACCTTGTGTGTTGAGTTGCAGGAGTGGGTTTAGAGGAATTGGTTTATCCAGCCCTTTGCTTTGCTAGACCATTGGTAAATGTTCTTCCTGCATTTGGGGGTTGGGGAGGACTTTACAGACAGGAAGTCCTTGCAACTTTAAAGAGGGCCAAGGACACAGTTAAGGCATTTGTTTTCATCTCTGTTAACATCCTTTTGTGATGAGACTGGAGGTGGGCTTAGACCTGGCTGGAGTAGGGTAGAAAGCAGAGAGGCCAAGAGATGTCATGGATAATTTTCCTGTGTATCTCAGATTCTGATTCCACTATATATTACCTTTCACCATACCAGGCACCCCAAGATTGGACAAATGGAAAAAGCAGATTTTGAACCCAGATCCCTCAGAGTCTGGAGCCCATGCTATTAACCATACCAATAGAGGGAAATCTGAAATTCCATTTTTTTAGATCAAAGCATGCTATGATTTTTCTTCTTCAAAAAATCTATAGGGTACAACTATGTGGGTCTAGAGAGAAAGAAAACCAAGTCATCCGCCCCATTTGCTCCAACAAAGTAGTTTGATCAGGTCACCCTGCTTTCATCACCTGCCCCATCCTCACACCACAGCCTCCCCTGACCCCAAAAATGGGCCTACTGAACTGACATTTCCAGTGCACAAGGTTCTCTCTACAAGTATTCTGTTGCCCTGGTACATTTCCTGTCCATATCACACATGTATATCATTGGCCAGAATGGACATGGGAGTAGGACTCTTTACCCTCTTCAACACATTGCAAATGTATGTGTGTTGATTAGCCTACAAGTGAGTTTCTCTGTGTAATTACAACCTCACTCTGAAGATCCATGCATGCTCTCTAATATTACCTCTCTGAAATATTTCAGTGTTCTTATCTCCATGCCTTCACACATTTATTCTCCATATTCCTAATCTCTCTCTAGCTCCTTTTCTTCACATATGGAATTGCATTTTTATACTCATTTACATTATTTCAGTGCACCTTTCTTTAATATAATTTTTTGTTATGAAGAGTAGAGGCTATCCTTACACTCTTTTTTGCAAAACCATGCAAGAAGCACAGCACTAAAAAATTTCCAAAGCAAGAATGAAGATTATTATCAAAAAAGATAAAGGTTGCAGAAGGCACACAATGACTATCTGCTCTATGTGTGCAACTTGAGAAATCAATAAACAAATACCCACCTATACAAAAGTGGTAAATTGGAAGTGAATGCTTACACCAAAGCCAATGTTCATTTTATGGGTAGGTTTCTCTAATTTGGGGTCTCTTTAGAAGGTTCAAGTGAACTTGATTTACAAAAGAGATTTGCATGTAATTTTTGAAACTGTGAGAAATTGTAAGGTCAGGGGACACACTGATATTTTTTTTTATGGGCTCTATTTCCTTTAATAGTTGTGCCTTATTGCCTTCCTATCTGGTCTTGCTTTAGTCCTAAGGACATATTATCTAAGAACTGAGAGCCAGTCTGAGGGATAGATATACTAAGATGAGTCGGCTGGTGGAGAAGGAAACTAAAAGTGCAAGCTAGAGTAAAATGATCTTATCTATATTGGCAATTTATCCTTAAGGAAGAAAATGGAGTTGACTTAATGCCCCCGTACTGCCCCGAAGAGACCTTGGACTTAAGGATACATTTGATTGGGCCTAGGTCATGGTGACTACATATGACTACATGTTGCTTTATATTGTGAAGAGTAACTAGAACTGTCATAAGAGTGACTTACTATTTCCATAGAAAACCCAGGTGTCTTTCTTCTCTCATTGCACAGGTCAACCCTTTTTCTTCCCAGTGCTGTCTTTTCAAGGTCAGCAAGCCTGGTCTAGCTTTCTGCTCCATCAACTGCCACTGGAGAGAAAAAACAGCCTCTCTCTGTCCTCATTACCTCTATTTCCGTAGCTTAAAAAGCACAATGATGAGAACTGTAGGGCTTTGGCCATAACCTATAAAAAGACAGGAAGTTGGAGAAAATGTAGGTGCTCTAATACCTTGTATACTGCAAATTATTCAGACTCTTTGGGTGAAAAATAAGGTTATGCTAATTAAATAGTCAGCTTGGATCACTATTAAATCATGGCAAATCCATTAAGTTGCCTCAGACGTGTTCTTTCTCTCCCTTTCTCCTCCTCTCTCTGTATTTCGCTGAACATTTTTGTTCTAAACTGCTTAGTCAGCTTTTATTGCCCTCCCCCGCCCCACTATGTGCCAACCACAGCACTTTAGAAAATTGATGTTTTGGTAGTCTTGATGAATCCCACCTTCCAAGGGCCTCTTCCTAAGTGGACAGCGGTCTCTTTCTGCAAAACTTGCTAAGGAAGGACTCCAAGGGACAAGGGAAGAAGTGAAAATATGAGTTTTCAAGATGAAAGATAAACCAAAGGACTGCTGAAAGAAGTCTATACTTCCGAGTGCCCCATGGATTCATGGCTTTGCTTCTTTCTCACCCTCAAACCTCAGCAAGTTCAATGCTGTGGGTTGGAGAGTTCTCTTTCTGCTTATAAGACAGTCTAGGTTGAGCTAGGGTTGATCAGTATCACTGATTAAGAAAGTTATACCCCCCTCCCCTTTTTTTTTTGCCTAAGCCAATTTATGGGCTGATTTTAAACATACTTGTCTTATGGACAATTAGAGAATATTACAGGATATATCCCTATGGTCTCAAAAGTAAAAATCGGGTTAGAGAAGGCTCTTGGGAGGCGTCTTGAAAGGCTGGGTTACACACTGCAAAGTAGGGCAAATGGCGTTTTTATGTGTTTGCTGGGGCATGGTGTGGGTGAAGGAAGCTTTAAAAGGGAAAGGTAAACATTTGCTGGAGTCTTGGGTATTGAACTTAAACAAAGCCATACCTTTGTTCCAGTTTTATAAGGTAATGGATGGCAGGAAAAGATCCAAAGCTAGAGTTAATTCATATGTAGAAGGAATAATCTTTGGAAGGCATCTTACTGAAGAAACAACAGCTTGAGCTTTTGTTAGAATGTGGAGTATCCTTGGTTTTCTGGCCTGAATTTTGCTTAGGACTCTGTAACTAACATGGATGAATTGTTGTATTGTGCAGAGAATTAGATTACATCCTTGGGTTTCATAAAATGATGGTTTGTGCAAGTGTGCACAATGACTAATATTTGTTCAGTGATTACCATACACCAGGCACTCTGCCAGAACTTTATATACATTATGCAATATTCATGTTTTTAAATGGATAGTATTTGTCTTTAAATTTTTTATTTTAAAATTGTAGGGTACAATTCAGGGTTAGGTATACAAATATTAATTGTGCAGATACCCTTGTGGATGAGGTGTGCCCCCCCTTCCCCAGGTATATTCCCACTACTGCCAATCCCACCTCCACCCCCCCCACACACAGTTTCCCACTACTGTCAATCCTTTTCTTATAGTATTACAATAGTTGTTCAAGGTCCACTTATGAGTGAGAGCATGTGATACTTAGTTCTTTTTTTCTGTGAAAGATCACTCAGTATTATAGACTCTAATTCCATCCAGGTTGCTGCAAAGTTCATGATTTTGTTCTTCTTTATGGCTGCATAATATTCCATTGTGTATATGTACATTTTTTAAATCCAGTCCTCTTTTGATGGGCAGCACGGTTGGTTCCATGTTCTTACTATTATGAACAATGTTGCGATAAACATACGTGTGCAGATATCTTTTTTATAGAGTGATTTGAGTTCTTCTGGGTATATTCCCAGTAGGGGGAGTATTTTTCATTTAACTAATGAAGAATTTGAAACCCGGAGAAGTTAGCTAGCTTACCTAAGGTTGCACAGCTAGTGCATAGTAGAGCTGGAATTCCAACCCTGAGCTGTCTGATTCTGAAGCATGCGCGCATTCCATGGTGCCTCTTTATGTTGGGAGGATTTGGTAGTTGTATCTCTTCTAGTGTGTCTGACAAGGGCTCAGTTATTCCTGTGAAGCAATATGGCCACTGCATATCATGCCCTAGGCCAGGCAGTGGAAGTTCCTGGACAAAAAAGCCAGGCAGAGTCACAGCTCTCAGAGAATGTTTGGGCTAGACCTAGATCTGAGACATAGATGTAAATAATTGTAATTGAGGTAGAAAGTGACAATGACTTTAATGGAGATAAGGTGCTGGGAGAGGTCTGAAGAGAGAAGTAACTCCATTTTTCATATAAAAAATTTTCCCACTTTTAATTTTTATTTAATTACCTTTTTGGGTTGGAGGCCTCACTCTGCCACCCAGCCTGGAATGTAGTGACACATCATGGCTCACTGAAAGCCTTGGCCTCTTGGGCTTAAGTGATCACCCCATCTCAGCCTCCTGAGTAGCTGGGACTACAGGCATGCACCACCACACCCAGCTAATTTCTTGACTTTTTAAGAGACAAGGTCTTGCTATGTTGTCCAGGCTGGTCTTGAACTCCTGGGTTCAAGCAGTCCTCTTGCCTTGGCCTCTCAAAGTGCTGGGATTACAGGTGTGAGCCACTGCACCCAGCTCCCTTTTAATTTTTAAAAATTTCAAATGAATAATTGAAAAAAATGGATATAATGAATACCACTTACTCTTCACTTAGATCTATGTATTGTTAATATTTTGCCAGATTTACTTTATCTCTCCTCTCTCTCTCTCTCTCTCTCTCTCTCTCTCTCTCTCTCTCTCTCTCCACACACACACACACAAACCCCTCTACTTCTCTCCTAAGTATTTCAGCATGTAGACAGGGCCCCCCCCCCCCACCTTCTGTGGGATTGGGGAAGACACAGAGACAGATGTGGCGTATGGGCCACATCTTCAGGGTAATGTGGCATTTGGACATATGGAAGCTGGAAGAGGAACATGCTGGGGGAGAGCGGGCATCTGAAGACGCTGAGCGTGGAGAGCACTAGAGGAGCAGGGGACTGTGGAGCTCAGGAGAGAAGTCAGCATTGTTGGTAGAGGGGATGAGGGAAGTCATGAGAAAGGATGAGATTGCAGTGGAGGGAATTGTAGGGGAGGGGCAGGACTTTAGACCCTCTCCCTTGAGGGGCTGTAGAGGGAGAGGAGCCAGAAAAGGAAGGAGTAGTGATGAAGAACAGAGAAGAAAGGGGAAGGAGGAGAGGAGGTGGAGGAGGAAGAAGAAGCCAACTACGCCCAGGGGTTTGTTTAGGCAGCAGTTTTCCCGAGTGTGGACCTCAACAAGCAGCATCAGTGTTAACTTGGGATCTTGTTAGAAATGCAAATACTTCAATGCTTCTGTGTTCCAATAAGGCCTCCTGGTGATCCTGGTGCACACTACATTTAAAATATCCTGCTGATAAAGATGCTGCTGAGAAGGCTGATCTTGAACTGAAGAAAGCGATTGCGGTAGTCAGCTTATATGTACCAGTGTTTCATGCATGCAACACGCCATTCATTGCACCATTGCTTATAAGATGAAAAGACTGGAAACAACCTAATGTTGAAGAAATCGTCATTCCACATTTTGGGACTTTTTTAAAGAGAGAGAGAGCTATCTTCAGATTGTATTGTCACGTGAAAAAAGCAAGCTTCAGGCCTGTGTGTGTTCTATGCTACCATTTGTGTAAAATAGGAAACGACGTGTATTCGTGTTTGCATAGCATATTTCTAGAAGGATACTCAAGAAGCTGTTGGATGACTGGGGAACAAGGAAGAGAGCTAATTTTCACTATTTGCTTCTCTGTGCCTTTTGAATTTTGTACCATAGTCAGGTTTTTTATTTGTTTTGTTTTGCTTTGTTTTTGATTTGGGGGTCTCACTCTGTTGCCCAGGCTGGAGTGCAGTGGCATCATCATGGGTTGCTGCAGTCTCAACCTCCTAGGCTCAGATTATGTAATCCTTCCACCTCAGCCTCCTGTGTAGCTGGGCTTACAAGTGCATGTCACCATGCTTTTTAATTTTTTTTGTAGAGACAAGGTCTCGCTATGTTGCCTAGGCTGGTCTTGAACTCCTAGGCTCAAGCCATCCTCCTGCCTCAGCCTCCCGAAGTGCTGGGATTACAGTCGTGATCCACTGTGTCTGGCCACAGTCATGTGTTAAAAACTCACAAGTTTTAAATATAAAACATGAACCAAAAAGTCTTAAAATGACAATAAATGATCAGAAAGGCAAGTGAGTGCATCTTTCAGTCTGTGCTTAAATTCTTCTAACTGGGAGTTCGTTATTTCACCAAGCAGTTCCATTTACTAATATGCCATGTCCAAGGTCTTCCTTCTCCAGATGTGCTGTCTCACAAGATCTGTCCAAGTGACAGGGCGGGCGGGAGGAATTGCTGCAATTTGAGGAGCAGTCGTCTTTCAGGTTTCTGCCTGAGAGACTGCCCCCTGCTTTCCTCAACAATACCTGTAACTCCACCCCTCACCAAAGTGCTGTGGAGAGATAGATTTAATGTTTTCGAATCAATGCACCTTAATTAAATACGTATCTGTGTGTTCAATTAACATGAGCCATCTGGACTCTACCTTTGGATCACTGGAAGATAGCTCCACAAAGTCTCCTGAGAGAGAATCCTGCCTGGAAGTAGCCAGAGTAAGAGAAAGTAGTAGACTTATAGGAAGGGGGCTTGAACTGGGGGACCCTGGGGACGCTAAGGAAGCCGACCTTGTAGGAACATTTAGGGAAGGAAAGCGAAGAGGGCTTTGTTGATTGTGCCACTGAGGTGAGAGCTTAGGGTCCAAGAATAGGACCAGCTGGGAGACTGGATATCTGAGAGGATGGAGATAATGGTGAGGCTAGTAAAATCCCTTAGATTTTCCAGAGCCTCTCCTGCTTAAAATCATAATCTCATTTAAGTGTCACAGTTCCAAGATAGGGGTTGTTCTATTTATTTAAAAGACGAGGAAAGAGAGGCCCAGAAAGGCTGAACAGTTAGTCCAAGGCCACAGTGCTAGGGTGTATTTACATTTACATAGCATATTTCCAGAAGGATAGTCAAGAAGCTTGACTGGAGAGCAAGGAAGGGAGGTAATTTTCACAATGTCCCCTTTTGTGCCTTTTGAATTTTCTACTATGTTCAGGTATTAAAAACCTGGATTTGGGCTGGGTGCGGTGATTCATGCTTGTAATCTCAGCACTTTGGGAGGCTGAGGTGAAAGAATCATTTGAGCTCAGGAGTTCAAGACCAGCCTGGGCAACATAGTGAGACTTCGTCTCTACAAAGATACAAACACAGGTTGGGGGGTGAGTATACTTAAAGCCAGACCAAAAACTATTTGTTTCCCCAAAAGTTATTGAAATTAAAAAAAAAATATATATATATATATACATATATATGTATATATATATATATTCAGGTGTGGTGGCACACAGCTGTAGTCCCAGCTACTCAGGAGGCTGAGGTGGAAGGATCACCTGAACCCAGGAGGTGGAGTCTGTGGTGAGCCAAGATCTAGCCGCTGCACCCCAGGCTGGGAGACAGCATGAGACCTTGTCCCAACAAACACCCCTGGATTTGCACCAGGTGCACCACTGAGAGCCTCTTAGCACCTTTTTTCTTGCTGTGTTTTACTCTCATCTTGCCCTCCAACCTCAGAGAGTTTTCTAGATTCTCAACAAAATAGCGAGTTCCCTAAGGGCAGGGAGTCTGTCTTGTCATTCTGTGTTCTAGTCGCCTAGCATAATGCCAGGCACAGGGATAAGACACTTAGTAACTGTTTGATGAATTAATGCATGGAACAAATGGATGAATGCCCCAAACTGAGATTTCACATTCTAATGTTGTCTACTTTTAGTCTGTCTTTTGGCATTGCATCTGTACTCAAATACAGTCTTATCAAAATGGAAGAAAAATTATGAAATGTAAGAAAACTGTCTTGCAGTTGGTCTTTAATAATTTCAAGAACCAAGAAAAGAACAGAGTAGAGAAATTGGAAAGAGCACACTTGTGTATGTATATATTGTTTATGAAAGGATACTGTGTTCTGGTGTTAAAATTATTATATCTTGATGTGTATCTTTTACCTGCAATTTGGAGGCTAACCATGTGCAATTTCTTGAAAAAGAGCTCTTTGTGGTCCCCATTATCAGGAAATAAGTAGCTTTCTTGGTCTTTAATGAGAAAGATTACCTTAAAAGTGCAAAATACAGTTGTTAAAGAGGAAAATAAATACACTGCATCACATCATGAATCTTACAATTTCTTAAATCCCAAATTGCTTTCTAACACAAAGGTAGACCCAATAATTTTAATGGAAAGCTTTCAGAAAAATCTTAGGAGTTAATAATCAAATTAACGTAGAAAGTCTGAAGCTCGTTGATTTGATTTATTTAATAAATCTTACTACATGCTTAATGCACAACTGAGGACTATTATAATCTCAACAAAGTCACCTGTCTTGGGTAGAAACCACAAAATGGGAATTGTCATTCATATGTAGCATGATTTATTTTAAAATGTCATGTCATGAGATTGCCTCTATTTCTGGGATTTTAGAAACAATCTTTCTACCTGAATCAATCTTTGAACCCATGACAGAATTAAAATTGTTCCTATTATCTGCCTGAATACACCTCATTTCATGAAATTTTTCTTTAAAAAATCATGTACTATTAGAAGTATAAGAAAGCAAGTAACTGAGGTTTTGAAAATACCATGTGAACCTATGTGACATTCACAACTCTCAGGTGCCAGATTGTTTGCAGCATTTATGTACTCTTTACGTAATCAAGGCTCCTATGGAAATGAAAACGAATGTTCTGTGCTTGACATTTGGATGAACACTTGGCGAGGGAAATTATGCCTTTTCCCTAAGCCTCTCTAACATATATTTACAAACAAGCGCTTTGCAGATTGATCAAGAAATGTGTTCTCACATTGCCTGCTATGCAGAGAGCAGGCCTGAGGGATGTGGTTGGGTTTGCAAGATGAAACAAAGGAATGCTTAATAGTTCCCAGGCCAAAGTTTTAATGTGCTTCCATGACTTCCCAACCTTTCCCACCTCCCACACTTCAGTTAAAGTTCAACCGCTTGGGTTTTGAGTGCAGCACAACGAGATTATGATTGATACCATTGGGCGCTGAAACAGGGTTTTCTAGTGGGTCAGACAGCCAGGCAAGAGGAAAACAGCGCCAACCCTATTATAAAATCCCTGCCTGTTAGGATAGCACTGGGAGCTGCCAACACAGTGCTGCAGGAAAGGCAGATTCTTGTGTTGTTCGCTTTTTACAGAATTGGGATGCCTTGAATCAAAGAGAGCCCATTGGACCTTCTACTAATGACCTATCACTACTAAGAGAACCTCGTCTTCATGTCTCCCAGTGGGGTCTGGCGTGTGGTAGCTCGTCTGACCTTTAAAGAGCATCTTTACTGGCTGGCTGGTTTTTATAGCTCCCCCAAGGAGGGTTTAGTCTATTTAGTGTTGTATATTTCCAGCAAACATTTGTTATTTCAGTGGATTTAATGGATCTGTCCCACTGAAGTGGTCCTTGTAAATACACACAACCCCTCACTCCAGTCTTAATGGAGACTCGGAGCTGATAAAGTCCCAATTAGTATTGCTTCCTGCCTGTCTGAGTGTATGTCCAACAGTGAGCGATGTGTGGTTAAATCAGTGAGCCAACCATGAATCTTAATAGCTTTGGAAATATGCACCAGAACATTGTTCTCTTCTGGCTTCTGCAGTACAAGGCAGGCTTTATGAGTGAGTGGAAAAAAACCAGTCTGTGTTCAGGCCCCTGTGGTAACGGCCACCAGAAGGAAGATCTCCATGAAGCACATGGCCAAAATTATGAGCAGCATAGCTCACCAGAGTGATCGTTTGATTTGCTGGCATACAGCTGTGTTCATACACTCTGGCCAGGATAACCCCATTGTCAGCAATAACGGTCATGATAAAACAAGTCAAGTGTCCCTAGAAAAGTATACTTAAAAAAAAAAACCTAAAGATGAGCGTGTGATGAAGCGATTGTAAACTTTAGAGCATCGCCATACTCTCTCCTCATGTCCCCTCTGAATTCTCGGATTGCAGGAACCGTAACTAGAGCATGTGCTAGTGTCTAGTACAGTCTCTGGAACTTGGTAGGCACTTCCAAAATATTTGTTGCATAAATGAATGTTAAATAAAAATTCTCTGCCATTAGGGCATCTCCTGGAACAGTAGCGTTTTCTGGCTATATAATCATAGTGGGCAAAATACTTTTATTCCAGAAGTTCAATAGGAGAACCAGGCACGGTATATTCTCTCTCCTTGTAGTCAGTCATCATCACCTGCAAATGTCAGGTGATCCACCCAGTCACCTAACATTTGCATCTTTAATGTGAGTGCTCCGCCCCCCCCCCGCCCCGCCCCCCTGCATTTGTGTCATTCCTCTCAGTATCTGTGAGGGCCATGCTCTGAGCCCAGCATCTGCGTGGGTTTGTATTTTGCCTGTATTCTCCAGCCTCTATTATATCTTCTTGGGGCATCTGTATACACCTAGGCCTCTCCTGAACAACGCTGACTACTCTGTGTTGGTCATCGCTGGATTCTTCATCTGCCTGCCCCTGGGACTATAAGTGTCGTGAGTCAGGGGCTTGGCTTTCTTCTCTAGCTCCGGAGTCTAATGTCATGTTTGACCCGGGGTAGGCTTGTGTGGATGTTTGCAGACTGAAGGGGAGAATGCATGAATTAAGGAAATGAGTGAAGGAAATATTTTGGAAATGCCTACCAAGTATTCGTAGTTAGATCATCTTTTTTGTTTGTTTTTGAGTAAGGATCTCACTCTTTCACCCAGGATGGAGTGCAGTGGCAAGGTCATAGCTCACTGCAGGCTCCACCTCTTAGGCTCAGGTAACTCTTTCACCTCAGCCTCTCGAGTATATGGGTCTACAGGCACTTGCCACCAAGCCTGGGTAGTTTTTAATTTTTTTTTGTAGAGATGAGATCTCACTATGTTGTCTAGGCTTGTCTTGAATTCCTGGTTTCAAGCATTCCTCCTGCCTTGGCCTCCCAAAATGCTGGGATTACAGGCCTGAGCCACTATGCCCAGCCCAATTATTATTATTTTTTAAAATTTTTAAATAACATTTAACTGGGTATATGTAAGAAATATAACATAATGTTATGGGATACATATAAATCCTACAGTGAAGCAAATTCACAAATCCATCATCCCACAGAGGTACCTGTTTTTTGTTTAGTTTTTTGTTTGTTTTGTAGCAAGAGCTATATGAATCCCATATACAATACAATTTTATAACTTGTCATCCTCATGTTGTACCTTAGATCTCTAGATTTGTTCACATAGTTAGACCATCTTTAGGCACTTGCTTTCAGATAATGGCTGCGAAAGCACGGCCCACCCTGAGGCACAGGACACAGGGATGCTGTAATTAGCCTGTCACTAAGACCTGTTGTCTGCCCTTCACTGCTGTGGATGTGATGTCTCGCTCATGCATTTTTCATGACCAGATGAGGAGCTCAAAAATAAGATGAAAATTATGTTTATAGAGATGTAGCGCTAAATTATGTTTATAGAGATGCCTACTTTACAGGTTGCCAAAAGGCTAAGAGACATAGGGTTTGAAATGAACTAGATTAAGTCTGATAGGTAAGGCAAAAAATGGAAAGGTTTTTTTAAAACACAGTCTGTGCTCTTAGCTCTTCCCTTACTGCAGGGCTATTCTCTGTGGTGCCAATGTGACCTGAAAGCTTCAGGTCCAGGGTTTGAAGGTGAATGAATAAGCTCAATGAATCAAACAAACAAGGGTTAAATAGCACCAGCCTAGACAACATAGCGAGATCTCATCTCTACAGTAAATTTTAAAAATTAACTGGGCATGGTGGCACACACCCATAATCTCAGCTATTCAGGAGGCTGAGGCGGGAGGATCACTTGAGCCCAGGAGGTTGAGGTTGTGGAAGGCTATGATTGTGCCACTGCACTCCAGTCTGGGTGACAGAGTGCGACTCTGACCTAAAAAAAAAAAATCTGATGAAATTGTTTTCAGGACACATCATTGTGCAATTTTTTTTTTTTTTTTTGAGTTGGACTCCCACTCTATCACCCAGGCTAGAGTGCAGTGGCACACTCACGACCACCACAGCCTCGACCTGCTGGGCTCAGGCGAACTTCTAGCCTCAGACTTCCAAGTAGCTGGAACTACAAGTGCGCACTATCACGCCCGGCTTATTTTTTGATTTATTGTAGAAACAAGGGATCACCAAGTTAACCAAGCTGGTCTCAAACCCCTAGACTCTGGCAATCCTCTCACCTCAACCTCCCAAAGTGCTAGGATTTCAGGCTTGAGCCACCGCACCCAGCCTAAATGTGCAATTTTATTTTATTTTAAGTAAAAATAATACATGTGGTGTCAAATGAAAATAGTACCAAGAGAATAATATAGTATAGTCAGGTTTCCCCCGAGACTACCTCTTAATCGTCCGTGTAGTAACCACATAAATCTGCGTGCTCAATTCTGTGATAAATTACCTTCAAATGGCATTGATGGACTACCACCTGCTATATAAAATGAGGATAAATTTAGCTCACTTACACGCCTATTCTTATCAATATCTTAATAATAAAATTCTTATTTGTAGCTTTTCTGTTGGCCAATGCTGTAATCTTTAATTTCTTGAGTTTCCTTTTTTTTTTTTAATCCATTGATTTCTGTTGAATCTCTTGATGTCCCCTGCTGCGAAATAAAGAAGCTGATGCCCTCAATACACTTTCGCCCTCCTGCTTCAGACCTTATCTCTACCAGCTCCTCTTATACTTTTTTGCTAACGTGGAAGTATATTCGCATTTATATTCTGTCCTTCAAGGAGAGATTTGAAAGATGACTTACAGGGAACATTGAAAACTGAAGATATTAAATGGCTTGTGTAAAGGTCTCTTAGTTGGTTAATATTAAAGCTGGGGCTAAAACCTGGGATATTTGTCTCCCAATCTAGTGAGCTTTCTGCAGAAAAACTCATGGATTTATTTATCAAATGTTCATTGAATGCGTATTCTCCACCAGGCACTATACTAAGTACCAGTAATACAACATAATAAGAAACACCCTCATATTTCATACTTCATAGTCAGAAAGACAGATATGCAAACAAATGACTAGGTTTCAGTTCGATAATGTGCAAAGGAAGGCGTCATTTATTTTTTTTATCCCACAGGTCAAAGATTAGATAAACTGATACAAGTATTAGAAGTGACAGCTTTACTATATTTAAGAGACAGTGTTTTACCCAGCTTACCTATGCATAGTTAAAAAAATAAGTAAGACTTTGCTGATATTCTTTCAGGAAAGTAATTTAAATATTTGAGATTAAATATGAAAGCAGATTTCAAAAATAAATAGAAAGTAAATGTATGTTTTATGTGCTCAACATGTTTTCATGAAAAGAGTATGAAAATATTCTTCAATAGTTCTTATAAGTTTAAAGTAATTTGATTTCAAGTCTAAGAGTTATACATTTATTGTACATTTTTCCTCTGGTGACTTGTGAACTTTCTCCTTTGTTTTCTCACTCCCTCAGATTTTCATCACCGTGAATTGCCTGAGTACAGATTTCTCCTCCCAAAAGGGGGTGAAAGGACTTCCTTTGATGATTCAGATTGATACATACAGTTATAATAATCGTAGCAATAAACCCATTCATAGAGCTTATTGCCAGATCAAGGTCTTCTGCGACAAAGTGAGTAAAGATGATAGTTTGTCTTAAAGGTATCTTTGTTATTAGATATTACTTTTAATGGCATTTCCCCCTTGTCACCTCCTCTTTTCTAGTAGTGTCAAAATAATCACTTTATCAGTCACAGTAGGAATGATAATCCTTTATTCTCAATTCCTGTTTTATGTCTAAAGAGTTATCAGTCAGTTGTATTTCTTTTTAGTTAATAATTTTTATCACTAATTTGATGACTGATTGACATTGCACTGTCAACTCAGGCTGCAATAACAAAATACCATAGACTGGATGGTTAAAACAACAGAAATATATTTTTCATAGTTCTAGAGGCTAGGAAGTCTAAGATCAAGGTGCCAGCCAATTTGGATCCGAGGGAGGGCTCTCTTCCTGACTTGCAGACAGCTGCCTTCTCACTGTCTTCTCCCATGACATAGAGAGAAAGAGAGAGGCTTTTGTGCAAGTTCTCTGTTAAGGGCATCAATTCTATCATAAAGACTCTACCCTCATGACTTCATCCAAACCTGATTACCTCCCCAAAACCTCAGCTTCAAATATTATCACATTGGGGGTTAGGACTTCAGTAAGTGAATTTGGAGGGGACACAAACATAACACACTGTGCTTTGAGTCTGATTCAATTAGATAGCTGAAACAAGAAATTAATAGTCTTTGATGGGTGGAGATCCTGTCTTAGAGCACATCAATGCAATCTTTATTATTTTATGGATTAAATGGGGCCTCATCCAGGATTCTTTGGAATGAAAATAGCACTTATAAAATAAGTTTGCTTATACACATGCACTCAGTAAACATGTACTTTGAATCTCTCTGAATTCCACCATAAAAGACAGAACAATTAGAATGGCAAGACTTAAAATCCTATGATTAGGTGAGAAGAGATTATCACAAGCCCCAAATATGAATGGTGATAAGCATCAATAATTTCAAGACCCGTGTGATACTGACATTTGTGAGGGGAGATAATGAAACCACTTAATGACCAAAGAACAAGAAACCTACAAAATTGCTCAAGGTACTCACTGGAAAGTAGAGTGGGCCTTTTGAGGACAATGTGTGAGACTTGGGTAGGAAGATGCAGATTCTGTGGACTCCAATTTGCTGATGAGTACAGAGGATAGAGCATTGATATGTTGTGGGTTCATGAACTCTGTAAAGTTATCAATTGAAGTTCCCTTCTAGGACAAAATTCTGCTCTGGGGTGAAAACTGATGAGAGTAAAATCCAAGTTGAATTTGGGGGAAAAAAGGTGAAAAGGAAGAAGTTCAAAATAAAAATGAGGGTGAAAGCTACACAAAGTAAGCAGATCTCAGAAAATACAAGACTATTTTTGTATCACTTTGTGTACACACCAGAAGAGGGAGCGTGAGAGCCATGAAGCTAGAAGAAATCTTGGCTCACTCATTTCACTTAAAAATGACCAACAGAAAAGAAACAAAGTTAAATACCATACAGTGTTTCACACAAAAAAGATTAAGATCAGACGAACTTTTCTGTGGACAGTAAATGCATATCAGAATGATATGCCCACAAACAGGTGAAAACTATAGCCTAATTAAGGAAATGATAGAAGTTATGAAGATCAACATAAATAATCTAAAAAAGATGTCTGGAAAATAGAATGATTTGAAAAAGATGTGCTAGAACTCAGAAAAGAACTTAGAAATACAAGATTAAAATATGTCGGAAAAAAGACTACTTTAAAAGCAATGCAAGAGTGAGTAAATATAAAAGATAGCCTAAGAAAATACAAATTGGAAAAGAGCAAAATTTTAGAAACCTGAAGAAATGAAGAAAGATGTGTGAGAGAAAAATACAGCTATAGAAGAAAGGTAAAGACAATTCACTATACATATAATAGGAATCACTGATGGAAAAAAATGGAACAGAATAAATACTAAAAATGATAAATCCGGAAAATTTAAAACAGAAAGCATACATATTTCAATGACCCACCACACACTTGGAAAAATTGATCCAGATAACTTATACCAAATAGTTAAGCTATTGGACTCTTTTTAAAAAGAAAAAATATTATTTGAGCATCTAAGTAAATAAATAAAAATATTAAATCACTTATAAGGAAACTTTTATTATCAAACTTCTCAACACCACCTTGTCGAAAGGTAAGTCGTCAAGTAAAGAAAATGTGAGATTTTATATGCAGCCACATTGGCTTTCAAGTGTAAAGACTGCAGGCACAAACAAAACAAAACAAAATAAATAAAACAGACAAAATCCAGGGAAGATTTCTTCTTGGGGACTCTAATGGGGAACAAACATACAGCTTTTTTTGAAAATATTTTTCATAAATTTTCATTCACAGTTATTTTAATTCCCAAAAGGGAGAGGGTGAAAAAAAGAGGATTGTATGGGTTTCTCCAAAGCATGTTTCCTGAAGTCCTGTTAAGAGGATAATCCGCACCTAGGAGAGAAATGGTTGGAAAAACCACTTATTTGTGTGAGCATGCTTGTAACTATGCATAAAAGCTGGGAAGACTCATGCTAACAAACATCTTGACAATCAGAAAATAGGTGGCATTTCAATAGCTCCCATTTAAAATATCAGTCTAGTAGAGTCAGGGTTAAGTAGAAGCAAATGGCTGGAGAATGTTGGGGAAATGATTGGTAGTTATTCCAAGGAACTAGTATGTAGAGTTTCTAGGATAGTTAATTACACATCCTGATGTTAAGGGCTGGGGAGGCCGTGTCAGGAAAATCATAAGGAGGAAATTTCATGGGCTGCGCGAGGCAGATGAGCTGTAATTACCATCAATTTTTCTAATAAACTAGATGCAAAATCTTTTTTGTTATTGTTGTTATAATTTGTCATCATATTTGTAGTTCTAATTTCAAAGGTCAGGCAAAACTCACAACTGGGAAATTAAAAAGAAATACAAGGTTTAATTTTTGTACTTCTCAAGCGGGCATGTAAATACAAATACTTAATTTGAATTATTCTTTAAAGTGAAAGAGCTGAGAGGTATTCCATTTTAAAACAGTAAGCTTCCTAATCACAGTCTAGAGTCTTACGAGGATGGAATTCTGCACTAGTTATAATTCTCCAGCTTGATTTCTAATTGATACACCTGTGAGGCTGCAGATGAAAATAAGAGTCTTCTCTAATTTTTCTTGGTATTATGATAATTCTATTCAAATGCATATGTTTATGCATTAAAATCCAGGGTCTCTTTATATATCTACCTATATAAATGTCTATGTGTATTTCTTTATACTTATATTTAATTACTTCTGTAATCTTCCACGAAGATTTTGTATTACTGCAATACCTATATATTGCAGAAAAATTGATAAATGAAGCCACCTTCTTAAATTAAATTTAAGAGAAACAATTTTAGTGTTAAATAAAAAACAAAGATAGGCATTGCCTCTCAAATGGTGGCAAAACTATCACAATATAGTCAGGAACTCTTCAGCTATATTTTCCAAATTTGACACTCTATAGTGAACATTTATATGGGGTGTTCCAATGGTAAATTTGGTATTTGTTGCAAATTGTGCACTTCTGGAAGAAGTTGAAATTTTTTTGCACATTAATAAGAGTAGAAAGACTATTTTCCATGCTTCAGGTCACAAGTAACCATAGAAAGGAAAGGAATTCTTGGAAGGTTTTGTTCAAAAGAAATTTTTCCACCTTGATTGAATGTATCAAAGCTTCCCTGGGTCATTGTGAAGTCAAAAGCTTTATTTATAAAAGTAAGAACTGTGGTTCTTTCAAGAGTCTGTACCATAGAATTGTTTTGTCATATTGATACCTGGGAATTATGGGCAGAAAATTTTATATATAGAAGTGACACCAGGATTCTGCTCTATAGAGAACTATTCTATATTTTATGCTATGTTAATCCTTTAGGTTTGGCATATCAAAAAATGTCTGAAAAATAAGTAGATGACTTTCCTAAAAATCTACTTTGAGCATACAGGTAGACATTGTTTCATTGCACTTTGCTTTACTGCAGTTAGCAGATGTTGCTTTTTTCACAAATGGAAGGTTTGTGGCAACCCCACATCAAACGAGTCTATCGGCGTCATTTTTCCAACAGCATTTGCTCCCTTCATGTCTCTGTGTCATATTGTGGTAACTTGCGCAATATTTCAAGCTTTCTCTGTATGATTATATCTGCTAAGGTGAACTGCAACCAGTAATCTTTGCTGTTACTATTGCAATTGTTTTGGAATGCCACCAACTGTGCCCATATAAGACGGTGAACTTAATTGGTCAATGTTGTGTGTGTTCTGACTGCTCCACTGACCAGCCACTCCCTTGTCTCTCTCCCTCTCCTTGGGCCCTTCCTATTCCCTGAGACACAGCAATATGAAATTAACCCAATTAATAAGCCTGTAATGACCTCTTGGTATTCCAACTGAAAGAAGAGTTGCACGTCACTCACTTTAAATCAAAAGCTAGAAATGACTAAGCTTCCTGAAGAAGGCATATACAAAGCTGACATAGGCCTCTTGTGCCAAACATTTAACCAGGTTGTGAGTGCAAAGGAAATGTGCTTAAAGGAAATTAAATGTGCTACTCCAGTGAACACACAAATGATAAGAAAATGAAACAGCCTTATTGCTGTTATGGAGACAACTTAGGAGCTCTGGATAGAAGATCAAACCAGCCTCACACTCCCGTAAGCCAAAGCCTAATTCAATTCAGGGCAAGGTCCTGACTCTTCAATTCTATGAAGGCTGAAAGGCGAGGAAGCTGCAGAAGAAAAGTCTGAAGCTAGCAGAGGTTGCTTAATAAGTTTTAGGAAAAGAAGCTAACATAGAAGTATAAGATAAGATAGCAAGTGCTGGTGGAGAAGCTGCAGAAGGTATGCAAAAGACCTAGCTAAGATCTTCTGATGATGGTGGCTAGACTAAACAGTGGATTTTCAAAGTAGAAGAAGCAGCATTCTATGGGAAGAAGATGCCATCTAGAACTTTCATAGCCAGAGAGGCGCAGTCAATGCCTGGCTTTAAAGCTTTATTATTATTATTATGCTTTCCTTTTTTAAAAATGTTTTTTAATTTTTATTTTAAAGACTGGGGCACAATTCAGGATTAGGTATACAAGTGGTCATTTACAGTTAAAGGTTGGGCCTCCCTTTGACCCCCAGTTTGCCTGGTTTGAGGTCAGGTACCCTAATTGATATTATGTGCCCTGCCCCTCCCCAGGAAGTTTCTGGCTGCTGCCAGTCCCTTTGGATTATTTGGTAAATGTTCAGAGTATGCTTATGAGTGAGAACATGTGGTACTCAGTTCCTTGTTTCTGTGATAGATCACTGAGTGTTATTGACTCTAAATCCATCCAAGTTGCTATGAAGTCCATAAGTTTGTCCTTTATGGCTGTGTAATATTCCATTGTGTACGTGTACCACATTTTTTTTTAATCCAGTCCAGTTTCGATGGGCAGCACAGTTGGTTCCATGTTTTTGCTACTATGAATAGTGTGCAGGTATCTTTTTTGTAGAATGATTTGAGTTCCTCTGGGTATATTCCCAGTATTGGGATTGATAGGTTTTGTGGAAGGTCAATGTCTAGTTCCTTTAGAAATAGCCACACTGATTTCCATAGAAGTCGAAATAGTTTGCATTCCCACCGGCAGTGTAGAAGTGTTCCCTTTTCTCCACATCCTCGTCAGCATCTGTTGTTTTTTGTTTTATTAATGATGGCCATTCTTACTGGTGTTACGTGGTATCTCCATGTGGCTTTGATTTGCATTTCTCTGAGGATGAGTAAGACTGAGCACTTTTTCATGTGTCTGAAGAATCAACATTGTTAAGATGTCCATCCTACCAAAGGTAATCTACAGATTCAATGCAGTACTCATTAAATTATCAACATCATTCTTTTCAAACCTGGAAACAATACAGAAATTCATATAGAAAAATGAACAACCACAAATAGCCAAAATAATCCTCAGCAAAAGAAACAAAATCACACTCCCAGACTTTAAACTTTACTATAAGGCTACAATAATCAAACCAGTCTGCTATTGGTACAAGAACAGGCATATAGACCAATGGAACAGGATAGAGATTCCAGAAGCAAGACCTGAATTTCTTAACCAACTCATCTTTGACAAAGCCTCCACCAACAACCACTAAGAAGAGGAGAACCTATTCAGTAAATGGTGCTAGGAAAACTGGTTGACCACACGCAGAAGATTGAAACAGGACCCCTACTGATCACCATACTCAAAAATAAACTCTAAATGGATCAAAGACCTAAATGTAAAACCTCAAACTATAAGAATCTTAGAAAACACAGGAGACACCCTATGAGAATCAGAACAGCAACCAATTCCTGATCAAAACCCCAGATGTCCATACCATAAGAGATAAGATAGGCAAGTGGGACCTCATTAAACAGAAAAGCTTCTGCAAAGCAAAAGAAACCATCAAGAGAGCAGGAAGACAGCCCACGGAATGGGAAAAAATATTTGCCAACTGTCTATCTGACAAAGGCCCAACATCCAGAATCTAAAAGGAACTCAAATGTACCGAAAGGAAAAAAACAGCCCCATTAAAAAGTGAGCAAAAGAGCTGGGCTTGGTGGCTCAGCCTGTAATCCCGCACCTTGGGAGGCTGAGGTGAGTGGAATGCCTGAGCCCGCAGGTTCGAGACCCGCCTGGGCAACTTGGTGAGACCTCATCTCTACAATAATACAAAAATTAGCCGGGTGTGGTAGCGCAAGCCTGTAGTTCCAGCTACTTGGAAGGCTGAGGCGGAAGGATTGCTGGAGCCCAGCAGGTCGAGGCTGTGGTGGCCCGGAGCGGCCACTGCACTCCAGTCTGGGCGACAGAGTGAGACTCCAACTCAAAAAAAAAAAAAAAAAAGTTAAAAAAAGACAGCCAGGATCGGTGGCTCAGCCTGTAATCCTGTGCTTTGGGAGGCCAAGGTGAGCAGATTGCCTGAGCCCGCGGGTTCGAGACCCGCCTGGGCAACTTGGCGAGACCTCATCTCTACAATAAATAAAAAATTAGCTGGGCGTGGTAGCACGCACCTGTAGTTCCAGCTACTTGGAAGGCTGAGGCGGAAGGATCGCCGGAGCCCAGCAGGTCGAGGCTGCGGTGGCCGCAAAGTGAGCAAAAGACATGAATAGGCTTTAAAGCTTTAAAGGACAGGCTCACTCTCTTGGTAGGGACTATTGCAGCTGGTGACTTTTAAGTTGAAGTCAGTGCTCATTTACTATTCCAAAAACCTTAGGGCTCTTAAGAATTATGCTAAATCTACTCTGCCTGTGCTCTATAAATGAACCAACAAAGCCTGGATGAAAGCACATCTGTTTATAGCATTGTATATTTTAAGCCTACTGTTCAGACCTACTGTTCAGAAAAAAAGATTCCTTTCTAAATATTGCTCATTGACAATGTGGCTAGTTACCCAAGAGTTCTGATGGAAATGTGCAAGGAGACTAATATTGTTTTTATGCCCGCTGATACATCCATCTGCAGTTAGTGGATCAAGGAATAATTCTGAATTTCAAGTCTTACTACTTTAGAAATGCATTTCATAAGGCTATAGCTACCATAGAGAATACTTCCTCTGATGGGTCTGGGTAGAGTAAATTGAAAACCTTCTGGAAAGGATTCACCATTCTAGGTGCCATTAAGAACATTCACAGGATGAGGTTAAACTATCAACATTAACAGGAGTTTGAAGAAGTTTGTTCCAACCCTCATGGATGACTTTGAGTGGTTTGAAGACTTCAGTGGAGGAAGTAACTGCAGGTGTGGTAGAAATAGCCAAGAGATTTAGAATTCAAAATGGAGCCTGAAGATGTGACTGAACATTGCTGCAATTTTATGATAAAACTTGAAAGGATGAGGAGTTACTTCTTATGGATGAGCAAAGAAAGTGAGGTGGATTATTCTTCTGGTGAAGAGGCTGTGAACATTGTTAAAATGACAACAAAGGATTTATAATATTCCATAAATGTAGTGATAAATCAGTGGCAGGGTTTAAGGGAATTGACTCCAATTTTGAAAGAAATTCTACTATGGGAAAATGTTATCAAACAGTATCACATGCCACAGAAATCTTTCCGTACAGGAGAAGTCAATTGATGCAACAAACTTCATTTTTTGTCTTATTTTTAAAAATTGCTACTGCCATGCTAACCTTCCACAACCATCAGCCCATCAATATCATGGTATAACCCTCCACCTGCAAAAGGATTGACTTTCTGAAGGCTCATATGATTGTTAGTACTTTTAGCAATAAAATATTTCAAAATTAGGGTGTGTCTATTTTCTTAGACCTATACTATTACCTTTATATGCACTGGGAAACCAAAAAAAATTGTGTGACTCTCTTTAGTGTGATATTTGCGTTATGGTGATGTTATGCAACTGAACCCGCAATACCTTTGAGGTATGCCTGTATATACATCTTGAAACAGAGTAATTCTAATCCCTTTCCTCATAGAAATAGTACAAAATAAAACACTAACTCAGAAATTAAACTCTTTGACCAAACTTGAGGTGTGTCTTGGCTCAGCTGTAATTCACATAGGTAGATAATTAAAATTTTATTTATATTAAGTGCTATATTGTTCAGAGCCCCAAACACTTAGAAAAAATGCCCTATGTGAACTCAATAAAAATATAGTTCTCATTACAAACTTTAGAATTTCAACGAGCCTTTGCTTATATTTCACATTCATTTGGACAAGGTGATGTTTGTGCATTTAGCACTTCATTTTTTGAAAATATTATGTTTTTTAGCACAAAAACTGCACAAGACCTTAATATATGCTGAAGAGACTTCCAAAGCAGATATTTCTGTGTTTTATGTTCCTTGTGCTATAAATTTCCATGATCTATAAGTATCAATGGCAATTCAAAGCTTCAAGTGCAGCATCGTATAATATTTACTCCCTTTGATAGTAAGTAAAATAATTACTCCCTTTGGTAGTTTTTTAAAATATGAAAATGCATAATTTAAATTATGGTTGTGATTTTTTTTTTTTTTTTTTGAGTTGGAGTCTCGTTCTGTCACCCAAACTGGAGTACAGTGGCCGCTCCCGGCCACCACAGCCTCGACCTGCTGGGCTCCAGCGATCCTTCCGCCTCAGCCTTCCAAGTAGCTGGAACTACAGGCGCGCGCTACCACACCTGGCTAATTTTTTTTTTTTGATTTATTGTAGAGATGAGGTCTCGCCTGCCCAGGTGGGTCTCGAACCCACGGGCTCAGGCAATCCACTCACCTCAGCCTCCCAAAGTGCTGGGATTACAGGTTGAGCCACCGAGCCCGGCTTGGTTGTGATATTATAACTATCCAAATCTTATTCTGTAAAGCTCTTAGAAATCACCTGGCACAGAGTAAGTGCCATGTAAGTATTAGTTATTATTGCGCATTCTTCAAGAATGAGCTGAAAAGCCGTCTTCCTAATGATGCCTTCACTGACCGTGAGCCCTCATTGTGTCATGACCTCACCTTGGCCAGAATTGAGAATCTGCCTTTTTTTTTAAAAAGTCAATTTGATATGTAAAAAATTTGATTGTTTTCAAACCATTTATGTGTGACTTTTTCTGTGAATCGCCTATTTCATGACCCTTGTCCATTTTTCTAATGGACACTAAAATATGTTAGTTGAATCATTATTTGTATATTAAGGACTTCATACTTCATGTGATATTTTATTGCAGGTATTCTCACCAATTTAACTTTGCCTTTTAATTGATTCTCTTGTTTTTGCATACAGAAGGATTAGATATTTTACCCATAGCAGGACTTCTTTCAAAATTGGAATCAATCCCCTCAAACCCTGCCACTGATTTATCACTACATTTATGGAATATTCTAAATCCTTTGTTGTCATTTTAACAGTGTTCATGTACAAAGTGATCTTGTATCTTGTATGGTTTTCTAGTGCCTTCCCTCATTTTCACCACTACCATGATTTTTTTTTTTTTTTTTTTTTAGTCAGGGTCTCACACTTGCCCAGGCTGGAGCACAGTCGCATGGATCACGGATTATGATTCACCATAGGCTCAACCTCCTGGGCTCAGGCAATCCTTCTGCCTTAGCTTCCCAAGTAGCTGTGACTACAAGCATGTGCCCAGCTAATTTTTTAATTTTTTTGTAAAGACAAGTTCTTGCTATGTTACCTAGGCTTTTCTCAAATTCCTGGACTCAAGCAGTCCTCCTGCCTCAGCCTTCTAAAGTGCTGAGATTATAGGCGTGAACTACCATGCCTGGCCCATGGTCATGATTTTTTTAAAGTTTCATTACAACAAGCAAAGGAAGCATTTTATCACTGCACTTGAAAGCACTCTCCATGCCTAGGAATAAATGCAATGGGTCAGTGCTTCATCTTCTGACATTTTCTTATAATCACTAACGTTACTTAATGGTCTTCACCAAGTTAGAGAACTGAGTCTGTTCTTTCCACATGGTTTCAAAACTGTAATAGGCAAGATACCAAAAAGGGAGTAAATCTGGGAGAGGTGGGATCCCTTGTGGGTCGGAAATGTAGTATAGATTCATGAGTGGTCTCGGCTTTCCCCAGCCTTGCCAGAGGATTGGAAATAAGGCTACCTGGTTTCCTCTTCCCCGTATTGTGTCATATTCCCATGACTTGTGTGTGTGATAGTATTTTGGCATGCTCTGATAACATGCCTGGCATTATCTGTATTTGTCTTTTCTCTATCAGGGAGCAGAAAGAAAAATTCGAGATGAAGAGAGGAAGCAGAACAGGAAGAAAGGGAAAGGCCAGGCCTCCCAACCCCAATGCAATAACTGTGAGTTTCACTGACACTGACTTTGCTTCCTAAGGGGGAGAATCCAGGTGGGTTGGGCCCACCTGGGGGTCAGGTGGGTGAAACTACATGTGTGCAAGGCATGGCTTGCTGTCCCCTGACAGTAGAGACAGGGTGATTATCCCTGTGGAAAGCAAATAGAATCACATGAGCACATATGTTTGAGCTTGGAAGGACTTTGTAGCAACACAAACACCAACATCCTCCTTCCACAGAAAAGGAATTTGGGGCACACACAGGGGCAGGAGGGTGTGAGGGGACCCGAGCTCCACCTCACAACTGCTCACTCAATGTCTGCTTTTTCTGTTGGTTTGACTGGGAAGAGGGTGTTAAAGTGTGTTCACATGTCTAGTATTTAGAACGCTTCATAAGACAAAAGCATGAACTTTAGCTAAACGAGGACTTACCACTGAGAGTTCTTAGTCATACATTACCCTCCCATTTATGGGTTTTGTGATCCCTTTCAGCCTCTGACGGGAAGATGGCTGCCACATCTTTACAGAAGAAGAGTGACATCACCTACTTCAAAACCATGCCTGATCTGCACTCACAGCCGGTTCTCTTCATACCTGACGTTCACTTTGCAAACCTGCAGAGGACTGGACAGGTATCACTTGCCTGCTAGCATTCACCTGCCATCCATCCACTGGGCTGGTGGGGCCTTGAACACACTTCAGCAGTGTTGACCTTAAAAATAAAACCCTCCTTTCATTCATCGAAGGGAAAGTCAATGTCATTTCTTACAATTAATGGATTTGTAAAGAAAGGAATGTCTCAGGAGAGGAAACCGCCTTTCTAAAGAAGAGGAAGCAAGGGGAAGAGGAGCGTGAGCTGATATTAGTGAAGTATTGAGATAGCAATGAAAGAGGAAGAAAGCCAGAAGGCTGATAAACCTGTAAGGAAAGTTAAGTTTTGACACGGCAGGATTATCTTAATGCAATAGAGCTCTACCTAATGGTGAGAAGTTGAACTGCACCTATAGCTTCATAAAATTGTACAAAGGGAAAAATTTATCTTAGATTAAATAAAAATTCCCTCAACAATTTTTCTCTTCGTAAATGAACAGGTCTCTCATTGACTAGATAAATCCATTTCACATCAAAAGAAAAGTGAGCCTCTAGACACTAAGCCCTCTCCCTCTCCCTTTAAAAAAATTCCTGTCCTCTAGGTATACCTACAAGTAAAATAAAAGATCTAATAATAAACTAACATAAATGCCCAATAATTAAGTCATTATGGTAGCTCAAGTTGATGAAACATTATGCAGTCTAAAAAATTTTAATTATAGAAACTAGGTACCGATATGATAATATTCAGTGGGGTAAAAAAAGTAGACTAGCAATTTATATTATGATCTCAGATATAGAACTAAATTTGAAGGGAACAAGAAAAATTGCAACAATTTTTACAGGGTTATAAGATATGGCTGGGTTTTTTTTTTTTCTTATCTTTAGTATTGTTTCTTTTATGTAATACACTAAAATTATGTGAATAGAGGAAAAATTAATTATTTCCCTAGCATTGGTCAGAATTGTTTTTTTCCTTACCAATCAGATTTTAATGAATTTTGCATTGATTCATTTTCTTTTAAACCCAAAGTCCTTTGAGAAAACATCTGCTTTGAGAAACAGGGGCATGCTAACACATTCCAGTTTTTCTTCAATTCCAAGTGTGCGGACACTCATTGGTGTTGATCTTAGCTAGAAAGATAAATCATTATTGACTTCACTTTCTCTTTTTGGATAATGTTTTGCCCTCAGTATTCAGTGTGTTGTTTCATTATATGTATGGGACAAAACAACTATACAACCAGAGCTTTGTGTTGCTGTTCTTGATACAGCATGGTAATAAAATATCTCTATACAGTAGCTTCTTCTTAGAACATATTTCCACTAAAAACTAATTTAACATCTCCATCTTGTCTTACTTGTTTGATGGGAACACGGACACGGGACGAGGGGGCATTCTGAGGACCAGCACCTAATTTATTTTTTAATTCCCAAGAACCTGGTGATGACTGGTATATCCTCTGTCTTTGCCCCATGGGATCTTATAGAGCTAGTTTTCTACACCTTCCAGAAGACGGTCATTGAGTTACATTTTTCTTATTGTTTCATTTACTGTCGTGATTCTTGCTTCATTTCTATGTCAACCTTGACCACCTGACCTGTTCTCTTGGCAAGATTTCTCCAGGATATACAAAACTGTAAATAAATCTTAAGAGAAAAAGCGCCCCTACCTGGCTGCTGGTCCTCTGACCTCTCTTGCCCCCTGGGTGTTATGAGACCGGCTCTCAGCCTTAGGTGAAATCAGAAGGAAAATTCTGCTTTCACAGTTTATTGATTTCAGCAGTTGCCAAGTAGCCCAATTAGCATCCGCCTTGGCGCTGTGAAGTTACTCCTGCTATCTGGAGGTCAACCTCGTAGAGCCCTCAGGCTTCCCCTGTGGCCCTAGATTCGTGGTTGAGGGGGTCAGTGAGGGAGCCTGCCCTGAGCTCCTGGCAACAAGGGAACACACACCATTGTGCCCTGGAACGACCCGTGAATATCCTATGGTTGATCAGTGAGATTAGCTGAAGGAAAAGCAGCTTGGACAGTGGCTGGCTGGGGCCTTTAAGGCTTTCTAGGAAGAGCTGGATGCCTGGAAGACCCTTCCAGAGACAGAAGGGAAGAGGCAGTCCTGAAGCCTTAAATGTGGGGCTGGGCAGGGATCGGCCAACTTTGACCTGCAAAACAAGAGCCTGCAGTGGCTGGTCAAAGGTTGGGGCTGGTTTACCTCAAGGTGAGAGGGAAGGTGGAGAGAGACAAGCAGTGGTGAGCAGCTCAGAAGCCACTGTAGGCCCGAGTCTTGCTAAAATCAGCGGCGTTGCAGCTCTGCACACTGCAGAGCCAGCAGTTCTGTGGCTCTCCTGGTTGGTGAGGCACCAGTGAGTTATGCTGAAGCCACCTCAGCTACAGGGCAGCAGCTCCTGTTCACCCAAAGACATGGCTGGGGCATGGGTATTTTCACTGTTAGTCCATGCCCTGCCCCATCATTATCTCATTGATTTATATGTGGATTGGAATATTCTGCAGACAATGATCAAAAACTAAGATGAGAAAATGAATCCAATGGAAGGCATCTTGGAGACTTTCAATCTCACCATCCCTATATGGAAGCCCTGAGTCGGGGCTGCTTGTGTCTGGATGTCTTCAAAGGACATGTGACTAGAGGAGCTTGGGAAAAACTGGGATGCAGGGGCATCGTCTTCTCAGATAATCTATACTCTGCAGGCATCACCTTCCTCCAAGCACCTGAACCCAGGGAGGACCCCTCTCCTCCCTCACACTCTCAAGAACAGTCTCTTGCACTAGTCTGTGAACAGGAGTTCTTGATAAGGGTTCAGCTTCCCAAGTTCCAGCCCAGGTCTTTCAAATTAAAGTCTCTGAAGTGAGTTCTAGGAATTTGCATTATGCTTAGGTGTCATGATATTGTTATGCACTCTAAAGTTTGAAAATCATGCTCTAAAAATTAAACGAGTGCATTGGGCACAGCAAGTGACAAGGAAGAAACAGTGGGTTGTTATGTTGAGATCAGGAGAAGTAACAAAGGAGGGGATGTGACAGGGATGGTGAAACAGAGCCATCCAGGAGGAACAGAAAACACTTAAGGGAAAGCTACTTCCGACTTTGGGTCACCAACCAACTTGATGGAGGCTGGGGACCTAGGAAGGGTATAAGCATTTGCCATGAAGAAAGCAGCAAAACACAAGGCAACTTCAGGAATTTTTTCAAAACAATCCAGCTGCATGGGCAGTGGTATGGCCTGGGCTCCCTCGCTTATGCGGGCCACTCCATACTCTTGTAAGTGGACGGTCCCATCTCTAGTACATCCCAAAGACAGATCTCCAAATGCCACACTGAAGCCTGGAGTGAGAAAAAACAATTTATCTTTTTTTTATTTTACTTTTTTAAGTCGGAGGTCACCCAGGTTGGAGTGCAGTGGCACACTCACAGCTCACCACAGTCTCAACCTCCTGGGCTCAGGAGATCCTTCCACCTCAGCCTCCTGAGTACAGGCTTGCCACCAAGTCTGGCTGATTTTTGTAAAAATTTTTTGTAGAGACAGGATCTCACTATGTTGCCCAGGCTGATCTTAAACTCCTGGACTCAAGCAGTACTCCCACACATGTCAGTCTCCCAAAATTCTGGGATTACAGGAATAAACTACTGTGCCCAGCCCTCCTTTATTGTTTTCTGTTTAAGAAGAAACCAAGTATACAATAGCCATTTAAAAAAAAAAAAAAGCAGAAAAGGAAGAGATCCCGTAGAAATCTGATCTAATGACTAGAATGACTCACTCCAAGAGAGTTCCAGGTTACCAATTTTGTTATATAACTAGGTCTAGACTTGGCCACATCCCAAGAACTACCAAGAGTCTTTGAGAAAGTTTGTATTCAGGTTGTCTGTCTAGGCATAGCTGTTTGCTTTCTAGCCTGGGCAGGGACAGTGACTAATATACTAGAATTGGAGGCTACTTTTGAAGTTAATATATAAATATCTGATACTAACTCAGGTATTCTTCTTCACCCAAATACAAGTGGTCTGAGGCACATAGCTATGGCTCTCTAAAGGCCCACAGTTAATGATAAGAAAGAATTGGGTCAAGAGGATATACATACATAGCAGACCCCCTCTAGGTTTCTCCCACAGTTCCATAAAATCAAAAGGATGCTTCATAATTTCTTTAATGTGATCCTGCCTTCCTTGGCGCTGACCACCTAAATAATTCTGCCCTTGGAGAACTTTCTGGCCAGGAACACCTTCCAGAACTAAAAGACCTTTTCCAGCCTGAAGATAGTTGACTTCTAAATTTTTGTGGTTCTGAATTTTTGAGGCCTGGGTTACTGTCGCACTGCTGGGGGACTCTCTTGTCCTCTCCCCCAACTGGCAGTGTCTGGAGTCATCTTGCCTGTGAACCAGATGGGATGGGTCACTCACAGGCCAGGAGCCACCCTGCACGCCAGAGCCTTTCTAAACAAAGTATTTGAGATCTGGTCAATATGTTTCCTTAATGTCAAAAGTAAGATTTGGCTTAGGGCCATAGGTAATCTGATCAGACTGACTTTAGCTAGAAATAATCTGATTTCCAATTTTATTTCATTAAAATCTAAGAATTAACCCCATGGTGAATGTAAGGAGGTTAAATCTGCATTTCCTTAGAAACATACACACAAAGAGCATCATTAAACAGATTGGTCTTTTGTCTTTTTAAAGAGACTGTTGATGCCTTAGGAAAGTCTGTTCATCGTGTACTATATTTCCATTTCTCCTCTCTGACCTACAATGAGCCTATTGTTTTGTTCCACAGGTGTATTACAACACGGATGATGAACGAGAAGGGTGAGACACTCAGTTCTTTCACTTAAACACCCAGTCGGTCCATGTCAGTGGAAATGGCTCTTCTGGTACTGGGGGACCTGGGCAGGAAGCAAAACCTCCTCTCGCCTCAGGACTCAGAACTGAGAGAAGCTACTGGATTCTGAGGACCGTGTGGGAGGGAGGCTGTGGGAATAAATACCTTTCTCCTTCCAAGCTTCTCTTTTTTTTCCTTTCCTTCCTATGATCTGCCTCTGAATAACTAGCTGTTTTTCCAGGAGACCCACCTCTTCCATTCCATCCTTTCACCTATAATCCAGTTACTGAATCTTCCTGATATTCTTTCCTACCCATCATTTGACCCCAGCACAAGGTCAAGCTGAGCCTGAGACAAGAGCCCAAGGAGGCAGCCTGCCCCACTTCCAGTACTGCCTGGGCTACGTGCACATGCTCCTCCGAGCCCTCTCTCTGAGATGCGAGCACAGCAGGCCAGAGGGGAGCCTGGTTTGAATGGGAATTGAGCTGAGAACCTCTTCACTGTCCTCTAGGATTATAGATAAGAGAGGGTCATAAAGGCCCTCAATGTCTCCACATCAGGTCTCTGTGGAACAGCAATGGGAGATGTTCTCCATCTTTATGTAGGATACATGCCCACCTGAATGTGGTCCTGCAGTTTTTCAGGGGTAACCAAATCTGCAAATCGCTTTCTAGCCATTAACTCATTTTATAGTCTCAGAATTTTAGAGCCAAAAAGAAACTTTAAGATCATGTAGCGAGACTCCTCTCCTAGACAATGGTAACATCTATACCACATCCTTGACAAGTGGTCAGTCAGCTTCCACTTGAATACTCCCAGTGAGGGGGCACTCAGTCTGTGAGACAGCTCATCCCACTGATGGACCATTCCAGCTTTTTTGTTTTTTGGGGGTTTTTTTTGAGTAGAAGTCTCCCTCTGCTGCCCAGGCTATAGTTGCAGTGGCACGCTCAAGGCCACCACAGCCTCGCCCTGCTGGGCTCAGGCAATCCTTCCGCCTCAACCTGCCAAGTAACTGGAACCACAGGCATGCGCCACCACACCCAAAGAACTTTTTTTTTTTTTTTTTGAGTTGGAGTCTCACTGTCGCCCAGACTGGAGTACAGTGGCCGCTCCTGGCCACCGCAGCCTCAACCTGCTGGGCTCCGGCAATCCTTCCGCCTCAGCCTTCCGAGTAGCCGGAATTACAGGCGCGCGCTACTACGCCCAGCTGATTTTTTTTTATTTATTGTAGAGATGAGGTCTCGCCAAGTTGCAAAAATTTTATTGTAGAGATGAGATCTCACCAAGTTGCCCAGGCTGTTCTCAAACCTCTGGACTCAGGCAATCCTCTTGCCTCCACCTCCAAAAGTGATGGAATTACAGGTGTGAGCCACAGTGTCTGGCTCCATTCCAGCTCTTACAGAGCTATTTCATCTGCTGAGATGACATCCACCTTCTCTGACTTCTGCCCATTAGCTCAAGTTCTGCCCTCTGGATATGTCTCCTCACTCATCATATTCAAACGTCCTCTTCTCCCCGGAAACTGTTCTTGATAAAATATACTTTTACCTCTCAATATCTTAATTAGTATACTGAAAGGTATACTACTAAATTTGGTAGTAGTCTCTCTAAACTTGGCTGTCAGAATAAGCACATGTTCTACATCACAGGAAGAATTGCAGATTTTATTGGGATAATTTCTTTTTATAACCTGGATGATATTTTTCTCTTAAAGCAATTGAGAACTATATTCACTTCGAACATCTACTTTATGTTCTTGGTTTGCATTTCATATGTGTGACTAAAATTTTGAGATCATTTTATTCAAGTGACCATCAAGCCAGGGCTTCCCTATTCTGATGTGATTAATATATTTACTAGTGAAACATTTCCCAGTTGGTGGGATGGAGTAGATTTTGCTGAGCTCATTCCTAGTGTAGAGGTTGGTAAACTGTAGCCTGAGGGCCAAACCAGCATCACTGCCTGTTTTTGTACAGTCTGCAAGCAAAGAATAGTTTCCCCATTTTTCAATGGTAGAAAGGAATTCAAAAAGAAGAGAGCATTGCATGATGTGAAAATTCAATGAAATCCAAGTGTGCATAAATAAAGTTTTATTAGAACACGGCCATGTCATTTCCTTTATGTGTTGTCTATGGCTGCTTTGATGCTGCAATGACAGCTCAAGAGTAGTTACAGCAGAGACCCTCTGGCCTGCAAAGCCTAAATATTTACTGCCTGGCTCTTTACAGAAGAAGTTGACTACCTTCTATCCTAAAGGATAGAGAATTTCAAAGGAGTCAAGTGGCTCTCTAGCTGGTTAGGGGCAGAAACTTGTCTAGGACTTGACCTCTAAATTCTGAGTTCTAAATTTTCTTTTTAAAATTTTTATTTTAAAGATGTGGGGTACAATTCAGGGTTAGGTATACAAATGGTCATTGTACAGGTAAAGTTTGGGCCTCACTTTTGTCCCCACTTCACCTGGTTTGAGATCAGGCACCCTTATTGATGAAGTATGCCTCTAACCCACTCCCTCCCCTGGCAGTTTTCCACTATTGCCAATCCCCTTCTTGTAGTATTATGATAATTGTTCAGGGTCCCCTTATGAGTAAGAACATGTGATACTCAGTTCTTTGTTTCTGTGATCGATTATTCAGTATTATAGCTCTAAATCCATCCAAGTTGCTGTGAAGTTCGTAATTGTGTCTTTCTTTATGGCTACATAATATTCTAACATGTATAGGCACCATATTTTAAAAATCCAGTTCACTTTTGATGGGCAGCATGGTTGGTTCCATGTTTTTGCTATTGTGAATAATGCTACAATAAACATGCATGTGCAGATATCTTTTTCATGGAGTGATTTGAGTTCCTCCGGGTATATTCTCAGAAGGAAGATTGCTAGGTTGTATGGAAGGTCGATTTTTAGATCTTTTAGGAATCACCACACTGTTTTGCATGGAGGTTGTAATAGTTTAAAATTCTACCAACAGTGTAGAAATGTCCCCTTTACTCTGCATTCCCTCCAGCATCTGTTGTTTTTTGAGTTACTGATGATGGCCATCCTGACTGGAATTAGGTGGTATCTCAGTGTGGTTTTAATTTGCATTTCTTTGATAATTAGTGAGGCTGAGCATTTTTTCATGTATCTGTTGGCTGCTCATATGTCTTCTTTTTTTTATTATTTTTTTTAGTTGGAGTCTCACGCCGTCGCCCAGACTGGAGTGCAGTGGCCATTCCCGGCCACCGCAGCCTCGAGCTGCTGGGCTCCGGCGATCCTTCCGCCTCAGTCTTCCAAGTAGCTGGAACTACAGGCGTGTGCTACCACGACCGGCTAATTTTTTGATTTATTGTAGAGATGAGGTCTCGCCAAGTTGCCCAGGCGGGTCTTGAACCCGTGGGCTCAGGCAATCCACTCACCTCAGCCTCCCAAGGCGCGGGATTACAGGCTGAGCCACCGAGCCCGGCTCATATGTCTTCTTTTGAGACGTATCTATTCATATCTCTTGCCCACTTTGTGGGCATTCACTGAATGCCTTAGCTTTTGACAGATAACAATTGGCAAATATTTTTTCCCATTCTGTGGGCTGTCTCCCTGCTCCCTTGATGTTTTCTTTTGCTTTGCAAAAGCTTTTCAGTTTGGTGAGGTCCCACTTGTCTATCTTATCTCTATAGGCATGGGCACTTGGGGTTTTGATCAGGAATTGGTTGCCAGTTCCAATTTCCATAAGGGTGTCTATTGCATTTTCTAAGGTTTATAAGAACCTAGTTTGAGGTTTTACATTTAGGTCTTTGATCCATTTAGAGGTGATTTTTGTGTATGGTGATAGGTAGGGGTCTAAATTTTCCAAATGCCTAATTCATAGATAACATATTTCCAGTGGTTGCAATGAGCAGAGATGATGAGTACCATCTAGTCTAATCACATATCTAATAAGGCGTAGTGTGGTATCACAGGAAGACGTTGATCCCAAACTCCGGAAGCCCAAGTTCTACTCCGGGGCTGTCGCTTACTAATGTGAAAATTTGGGCCAGCTCCTTGATCACTGGGCTTTGGTTTTCTTCATTTTACATTGAAGATTTCCATATAAGAAAATCTCTAAGATATTATATCATTTTATTTTCCTCATGGGAAAACTTAGTGCTATGAGTGAGAAGTGCCTGTGATCCTAAATGCTCCCTGATGTACAGATTCCTGTTGTAAATCTATCTCACTCAAACTGTCCTTCCTTGAAGGCTGACTACAGTTAGGTGGCCAGTGACCTAGTAATAATTCCACTGGCCTGGACTCTCTGTAAGAATTATCCTGAGTTATTGCATAGTCATGGGCCATAAGTTCTGCGTCTCTTGTTCTTACACATCTTCTAGAGTTTGATTGAACAATATGGACCACACTGGAGCTGCAGTGTTAATACATGGTATGTGTGTGGCTATTTTTTTTTTTTTAGATTGAAAATGTAGTTTATTTAAAAAGTAAATAAGAGAGAGAGAGGGGATTCACCTCCCCAAGGTAGGGAAGGGGGTATTTTTTTTTTTTTGGTCAGGGTCTCACTCTGTCGCCCAGGCTGGAGGGCAGTGGAATGATACAGTCTTGACCTTCTGGGCTCAAGGGATCCTTCTGCTTCAGCTTCCTGAATAACTGAGACTACAGGCATGTGCTAATGCCTGGCTGATTTTTTCTTTCTTTCTTTCTTTTTTTTGGAGCCGAGGTCTCACTATGTTGCCTAGGCTGGTCTTGAACTCCTGGGCTTAAGTAATCCTCATGTCTTGGCTTCCCAAAGTGCTGGGATTATAAGTGTGAGCCATCATACCCAGCCTGCATAGCTATTGTTATATATAAAAGTAATAATTAACATTCACTGGATGCCTTGGCTAGGCACTAGACTAAGTGCTTTATATGCATCATCTCATAGAATTCTTTTACATTTCCCATTACCTCCATTTTCTAATGAGAAAATAGGCTTCAAGAGATTAGGAGACTTTTCAAAGTCACAGTTGGTAAGTGATAGAGGCAGGATTTGAACCTGGCTCTTGATGGACTTCCCATTACCTACTTTTAGCCATTGTGCCCATGGCTGCAAAGCAGGTATTTATATACAGGCCCTAATTGAGACAGCTTTCTAGCCTTGACAAAGGCACAGCCTTGGTTCATACCTTAGAGCATGGAACCCAGATTGTGACAAGTCCAATGAACATACCTGACAGAGGGTATCAGATCTGAGGCCACCATCTGTGTTCATCTAGCCCCAAGGAGTGCCACCTTCACTGGCATTTGCTCAGCCTCCATCAGGACTGCTCTTTGGCCATGTTTTCCCCTCTCACTGCCACATTAGATAATACATTAATTAACACTCACTTTAGCGTGAAGGCATACAAAGGAGTACTCATCACACAATGACCAGATGAAGGAAATAACACACAAGATCCCCTCTCCTGGCAACTCCAAAACGTGCAGGTTTGTTGACTTCCCTCCATGACAATCTGGTGGCGGGGGGAAGATGGGGGACACAACAGTTAGATACAGAGGCTCTGGGACAGCAGTTCTCATCACTGGGGCTCCTGCTACACAGTGGAATCACACGGGGAGTTAAAATATACTCACATACAGGAACCACCTCCAGGGATTTCAAAGTAATTGATGTGGGGTTCAACTCAGGCACCAGTACTTCCTAAAAAGTCCTCAGATGATTCTAATGTGCAACAATGTCTGAGAACTGGTGCAGCGGCTATTCACAGGCATTCTTGTAGCACACAGCAGCCTCGAACTCCTGGCTCAAGCGATCCTTCTGCTTTAACCTCCCAAGTAGCTGAGACTACAAGATGTGCACCATCACACCTGACTGCCTTTGGAAACTTTATTCCCAAGCCACAAATACTGATTCTAATAACATTAGGAAGAAATGATTACGTGAGTGATTGCTACAATGCTGTCTTTCACTTCTTAAATTATGTTTTTAATTCAACTTTTAACTCTAAGATAATTGTACATTCACATGCACTTGTAAGAGCCCTCTTCCTTTCCATTGATTTTTTTTCACTTTTTACTTTTAGATATTGCATTTAAAAACCCACTGAGTAATACTCAAATCAGCATCTGATATGCAAGAGAGGCTTTAAAAAATATTTAAGGAAGTAGAAATCAATTTTGCCATCCTTCAGCATCACAGTTTTTCACTAGTTCTTTGTATTGGTACAAGTTATTCTGAGTTGTACACTAGTTTTCATTTTGCATTTCAAATTTGAGATTTAAACTTAAGAATTGTAAGACTGAGATTTAACATTTAACCTGTGTTTATTCTTCTGTTGTTCTTCATGTCTTCCTTTGTTTCTCTTCTCTTTGGGATTCTTTTCCTAGTACCTAAAAATTCTGTTTAGTATTTCCTTTGTTGTGAGACTTCTAGCAAAGAATTCTCTCACATTGTTAGTGTTTTTATTTTGCAATCACCTGTTGGATATTTTTACTGGATATAAAATTCCAGGTTGTCAATTATTTTCTTTACATTTTGGTTTCTGTCATTTCTGTTGAAAAGCCAGCTGTCTTTTTGTTGCTCCTTTGAATATAAAGTTTCCTCTCTCTCTCTCTCTCTCTCTCTCTCTCTCTCTCTCTCTCCCCCTCTCTCCCCCTCTCTCTCTCTCTCTAACTGCTTTTAAAGTTTTTGCTTTTTCCTGTTTTGGGTTTGGGGTTTTTTTGTAGATTTTCTTTGTATTTTCTCCCGTATGGCATTTTATAGCATTTACTGCATATGTTTATTGTTGGTGTCTTTATCAGTTTTAGAACATTCTCAGCCATTGTCTCTTCAAACATTGCTTCTTCCCTGTTCTCTTTCTATATACTTTGGAATTCTAAATGCATATTAGAACTTTTTATTGTGTCCCTGTGTCTTTTATTTTTCTGAATTTTCCATCCTCTTTGTCATGCTACAGCCTGGGATATTTTCTACTAACCCAACTTTCAAATATTTTCTTCTGCTGGGTACAATCTACTGTTAAACTCATCTATTGAGTTTCTTCATTTTAATTGCTGCACTTTTTAGTCCTAGGAGTTCCACAGTTGGTTTATATATTTTTAATAGATTCTAGTTTTCTGTGTAACACCATTTGTTTTCATGAACACAATAATCACAGCTATTTTTAAGTTCATATTTGATAACTCAAATAACTGCTGTAAATGTTATCTGTGGGCCTGTTTCCTTTGGACTTATTTATTTGATAAATAATGGACTCAATGGTGAACATAGTATATAAAAATTATGGATGCTTCCTATGACCCTATTTCTTTCTTAGGAAGGTTCTCGCTCTCCTTTGATGTGCCTCCTGAGTGGGTGGATTGCCATCATCAAGTCAGGGACAGTTCTGACCCAAACCTGGTTGCAGTTTATATTAGCCTCAGACAACCTCTGTCTCATCCTAGGTTGTAGCTCTGCAGGACTTAACGGTGGGTTTTCTTCCTTGCTAGGGACTGATACCTGATTTTTGCCTCCTTAGCATGGTGAAACAGCCAAAATCTCCTTGTGACTTTTAAGGGCTTTCTGCTTAACTTGTTCTCTTGACCTGTGTAGCTGAAGAACTAGGCATACACCCCAGCAGGAATGCTACAGAGTATCTGGCTCACTTCTCTGTGCCTGCCTACTCTCTGGAAGTTTGACCAGGGTACCTTTGTAGCCGTAAACCCCAATTTTTGTTTCTCTAACGCTATGAGATTGCCAAAAGTTATGGAAGCAACTTTGCCCTTAGGTCTTTGCCTCTGCTGGGATTATCTTCCTCTACATCCCAGCTAAGAATTGGCAAATGCTTTGAGAGGAGAAGTGGTTCCTGGTTATCAGCTCATGTCTCTGCAGTTCTCTTCTCTGAGATCTCAGCCCCTCGAGTTTGGGCTGCTGCATTAGCAGCTCTCCAATACCTTCAATAACATGTGTTTGTTTTTGGTCAGTCTCACTCTGTCGCCCAGGCTGGAGTGCAATGGCATGACCATAGCTCACTGCAGCTTCCACCTCCTGGGCTCAGGCAATCCTTCTGCCTCAGCTTCCAGCGTAGCTGTAACTACAGGTATTCACAACCACACCAGGCTAATTTTTGATTTTTAGTAGAGATGTGGTCTTACTATGTTTCTAGGCTGGTCTTAAACTAGTGCTGGGATTGCAGGCGTAAGCCACCACTCCTAGCCAAAATGGTGTAGTATTTGCATATAACCTATGCACATCCTCCCATATGCTTTAAATAATTTCTAGATGACTTATAATATCCAATACTGTGTAAATGCTATGTAAAGAATTGTCATAGTGTATTGTTTAGGGAAAAATGTCAAGGAACATAGTCTGTGCATATGCAGAACAGATGTAATTTTTTTTTTTTCTGAATATTTCTGATCATGGTTGGTTGGAGTCATGGATGTGGAGCCCACACATATGGAGGGCCGACTGCAGTTGGACGGGGCACTGAGAGGTCTGAACTCTGTGCTCTTTTCATCTGTCAAATGGGACTGTCATGTCTGCCTTCCTTTCCTATCTTGCTTTGAAAATAAATGAAACCGTTGAATTTGAACCTGGCAAACTTATGGACTCCTACTGCGTTTATAGATTTGAAAGTATGAAAAAGCATTTTTGAACTCCCAAGAGAAATGTAGCCTGCCCAAGATGTTACTTTAATAGCAAAGTGTATCATGGCTCAGAGCAGGATGCTATCAAAAGTCAGCAAAACTGGAAAAAAATATAAATAAATCTTGCTTGGTGACAAAGAAAATCACTCCCTTGGGGGGCTCACACAGCATAAGAGAGTGTCTGGTGGTAGTGTAGGCTATTTACCTGTTATTAACCTATTGGTTACTGTCTGTTGTGTGAATAGATTTTCTGATCTTCTAGTGTGGAAGCCGTGGTGACCCCAGTTCCAAGACGTGACAAAGCAACAGGACCTGCTTTTAAAACAGGGTAGTGAGGACAAGCAGAGGGAACAGTGTCCAAGCACATTACTGCTTTCATCTGGGATTTCAGTTTTTGATTTTTCCTGTAGTTGTCTCCATAGTTTGACTTACCAGGGAATAAAATGAGCGAACACTTATTAGCATTTCTCATACCCTTACTCATCCTTATCTCAGATTTTTTGAGTAACTTTATCATTAAGTTGCTTCCTCAAAGATGGGTTCTCGGAATAGCCTGTTTCACTTACTAACTGTATTGCCCTGCCTAAGACACATAACACATTGTGCCTTTGTTCATCACTGAAATAAAAGGATAAAATTAATCCTTGCCCTGCTCACAGGGTGCTCATGAGATGTAAGTGTCCGAGATGAAATGTGCTTTGTCACATCTGAATCTTATTAAGGGTTTGGTTGGATAAATATACCTTTTGGACCAGCCGAGTAGGAGAAAGTAAATTGCAGCATCATTAGTTTAATAATTTAAACTATTAGACTTAATAGAAATACTTTTTGGAAATGCCCACAGTTTTGTATCATGTGCTCTTTTGACCACAGGGCCCCACCATTAGCTCGACTTGAGAGTTGATAAATAACCTCATCATAACAGGAATGCCGATGGGAATTTTCAGGGCTTCACGGGATTTTCAGAGCTTGGGACTGATCTGTTGCCTATCTCCCATTAAGGGAGCTTTACCAACATTCGTCCTTACATTGGGCCAAAGTGACAGTTTGGACATTTTGCTATCTGGTGGCGAATAGAAACTCTAACCTCTTTCAAACTGCCTGCCTTGTTTACTATTCTCCAGCTTTTTCTTCCTCAGATCCCTCCAACTTGTCATTCTCACCATCATCTTCATCCCATACTTCAAGGGCGCTTACAGTGTATCAGGAAGCCTTGGGAGTACTTTACACAAGGGAATTCACTTAATTCTCTCAGCGGCCTCCTTTTAAAGATAAGGGGACTGAAGTGAGGCCCAGGAAGTTTGAAGAACTTGTTCAGATTTCTATAGCAAATTGTAAAGCAGGTATTTAAACCAAGGTAGTCTGGCCCCAGAATTCCTGTCTTAACAATTGTGCTGAACTGCCTTTCCGGCATTGCTCCATGTGTCTGGTCCTGGGGGTGGTGGACCATCATCCTGAATGTTGAAATCCTGAAAGATCAAAATCCCTAAAGTTATATTTTTGGGATTTTGATCTTTTGGGATTTCGATATTTAGGATGATGGCATTTGGGATTGTGTCTTTTGGGATTATGATTGGCACCGGGTCCCAGGAATCTCCAGAGAGACTAAAAATTTCTACAAAACCTGCGTTTACTCCCTTGAGGGTTTGAAGAATAGTAAGATTCCATTCAAGAGCATTTTCTCGGTATCACTGACATCTATCCTTCTGATTTCTGTTTCTCCCAAATAATCCTTCCCTTTCTTAGGATGCCTGAAATGGATAGGGACTTCTTTGGGAGAAAACACTGAACCATTTGGCCTGGCTGAATTGGGGACATGCAGGGCCTCTGCACTATGGGCCTCTGAAAAGGGGAACTGAAAGCCTCTCCCGGGGAAGAGGAAAGGCCTAGGCAGCCAAGGTCGGCGTCTCTAAGGAACTTCCACCACTGCAGTTTCCTGTGCTCCAGCCAGATGGAGAGGTGGAATGGCAGGAGACCAGGACAGCCTATAGCAAAACAGCCAGGCAGGCCCATGTCATTTCCAGAGGTCGCTGCTGTGCCATTAAGGGCTGGCAAAAGGGGGCAGGCCATCCAGGCCTCAGCTGGCTGGGAGGAGCTGATGTGACTTGGAGACCACACAGACACCAGAGAGCTGCTTCCCCCATCCTGATTTTCCGACCATAGAGAGGGCACAGGTGCAGGATGGCGCAGGTAAAACCTTGAAGTCTCACTTTTGTGGATCTGTATTCCAAAGTGGGATTGCACCCTAGGTCTGCACCCTAAAGATATCGGTGTGGGTTCTCTGCCTCAGACAGGGGTGACTTGGGACCTAAAAGAGAAAGAAGGAGGTTGGTGAGTGGATCCAGTTGTGCAGAGCTAGAGATGGGATACACAAAGGGGAAGGATAGAAATGGACATGCCCATGAACCTGAGTCTTGACACCTTGCCGGCTTTACTTAATTTCTGCTCATCTTTTCTAGCAGCAGTGTCCTTGTTAAACGGATGTTCAGACCCATGGAAGAGGAGTTCGGTCCAGCACCTTCTAAGCAGATGAAAGAAGAAGGAATGAAGAGAGGTACCTCTCCCGCTGGGGCACACCCTGCTGGCAGGGATGAGGGCATCTCACCAAGAAGTGCTTACAGCCCTGCCCAAGCCCATGTGGATGCGTTCCAGTCTGGGGACTTTGTATTCACACAGGAAGGCCACAGTCCTCTCCTTTGCTCTAAACTCTGTCCCTTTAAGTACCCTAAGTAGATGTCTGTTCTTCCTGGTCTCTGGCTCTTTTCTTTGCCTCGAGGGAAATGTGAAGAATATACTGACTCATCCGGCAGTGAGATACAAGGTTAAAACAAGGACTAGCTGTGTGTGTGACAGTCGTGCCTCATAAGAAACAGCAATGGAAACTCATTCAATAGATGCAAATGAGTCACCTCACACAAATCCATAGGCCTCAGGTTTCTGTGACATCACTACTTACTCATTTCTCTCAGTCAAGAATCTTACTCCACTTCACCAGAGGCTAAGACAAAGCCCGAACATGTCCACATCCTGCCCAGCATGTCAGTGTCACACACAATTCACTGCCCTCCCAAAGAGCAAGAGGAAGTGTGAGTGGCCACTTCTCCCTATATCCTGGTGTAGCCAATGCCGAGGCTTCCGGAGACTTTAGACCTAGACCGTGCTGGACTTTTATTTACGTATTTGTATTTATTTATTTATGTATGTATGTCAGGGTCTCACTCTGTCCCCCAGGCTGAAGTGCTGTGGGCATGATCAAGACGATCATAGCTCATGCAGTCCTTCCGCCTCAGCCTCCCGAGTAGCTGGGACTACAGGTGGGACAACACCACCCCTGGCTCATTTTTTGTTTTTTTGTAGAGGCTTCACTGTGTTGCCTCAGCTGGTCTTGAGCTCCTGGGCTCAAGCAGTCTTCCCACCTCGGCCTCCCAAAGTACTGGGATTATAGGCGTGAGCCACCATGCTCGACCTAGTGCTGGACTTTTAAGGAGTCGGCTCACCATGCTAAATATGCCCACCATCCACACAGGCTTGAGTTCTTTGTTGTTTAGAAATTTTTTTTTTCCTTCCTGTTTGTTGTAATGAGAATTGCACAATGTTCAAGAGCACCCCCTCTGTAGCCTACCGTAGTCACCCAGAGGTGTGTGGCCTGGGAATAGTTCCTCAGAAGTCCTCACCTGAGAAATGGGCATGACAAGAAAAATCTACCTCCTAGAGGCACTATGAAGAGTGATGAGTTAATACTTGTAAGACACTGACTGTAGATGCCAAGCACATTGTGAGCGCTCTGTTCACTGTTAGAGCTAAGTTATATTATCACAACCGTGAACATGTAATTCGAGTTCCAGAGCGAAAACAGAATAAATGCTTGAATGTTACATGAGCAAGATTTAAACCTTTAGCAAATTTTCTGACTCCACAGACTCACTGTCAAATATTCACATACATTTGAACTCCATTCTTGGATGCTCTTTTTCTACTTTATACTTTTTAGGACAGTTACATGGAAATCAAGAGTCACACAGGCAAAAGTAGTTGTCACTTGTCTTCATAGTTAATGCCCAGCGGTTAGTTCAAAGACTGTGCTTTTCAGATGATATTGTGATTGTGAAGCAAGCACAAATATTGCCAGTAGAAATTGTACCAGGCTGTGATGAACAGTTAAGGGTGTGGCCTTTGAAACATCTGACTCTTAGAGACACTTGAGGGCGCTGTCACCTACAACAGTAGAGAAAATGTTCCCCAGGGGTGACTTTCTCTGGAAAAGGACTGTGGAGTTCCTAAGCCCTTTGGCTTGGCACTTTCACTGAACTGATCTTTGCCAAGCAGGCAGAGCTGGGCTCAGTGTCTTTGCATTGTTTATGTGTTAGAAGTTCCCTGAGAGAAAGAGAGAGAGAGAACTACTGTAATGATCACCAATGCCATAATGACGGGCTGCCCCCTGTTCCTGCCTGTTTTGGGTTGCACAGTGCCTGGGCCCAGGATGGTTGTTCTTGTGACTACTGGCAGAGTGATTATTGCTATTTGCTCTGTCACAGGCGCAGAGTTAATGAAAGCTCATGCCCTGAGCAAGTCATCAGGGTGGACTGTGAGCCCAGCACGCCCAGCGTGTGGCTGTCAAGAGGCCCAGCAGGAGGATGGTGGCACTGCCCTGTCAAGTGCTTCTCCCACAGCCCGTCAACTTGGCACCCCCTTTAACACCTTCCAGTCACATCTGAGGCAAGAGTAGCAGCCCTATGATTTCACAGACAGTGATTTCAAAAGAAGAGACTTGTAAATGCAGTGGAAACAGGACTCGGGTCAGCCTGCTGGAAATTACTTTTTTTTTTCTTCCTCTTGAGGGCTGTGGAAAGAAGTTATAGAATATTCATCTGTAACAACCACCAATGCTTCTTCCCCTTGACTTTAATTTTTCTTATCTGGATTAATGAGGTGCTATATTCTAATTATTTTTCCTTAAATTACTAACATTGAGTCCTCTTGTAATAGACGTTAGGTCACTAGATCATCTTAGCTGAAATTTAGTCCATGGGACTAAATTTGGAAATACTTGGAGACATATTCATCTATTTATTTAATTGGTACTTTACTTTTGCATTTGGTAAAGAAAAGAAACGGCAATACTTACATTTTTTTCCTTTTTCATACACTAACTGAACATCCACAGGCTGCAGAAAGAAAATGCAGACAGAACCCGTGTGTACCCATGTCGACTTGGCTGTTGTAAATCAGGCAGCTTTAATGAAGTCCTCGGGGACTGGGAGGAGGGGGAGAAAGGGTGGGAGTTTGGGTTAGAGCCGATTTCATGTCTGAGCTCCAAGTTGGTTCCTCTGGTTGATGGCAGTTGCAGCTCAGCTGGTACCTGATTGTTGCTAGAATTCGAGATCGGCAGGGTTTTTTGACCTGTGAATTTTTCCTCAATGGCCAGGTGCATGGGGCTTCTGTCTTAACCTTCTTTCCACTGGAAGGAAGCATTGGGAGTCACATCCCTGGGAGTGGGGAGATGGAAGGACAGCGAGCTCATGGTGCTGAGGGCTGCAGTTACATGGCAGCCCCAAGTTTTTGGGGGGAGCTAAGATGCAATGCAACTGTTGTAAGGGTGGGGATAGGCTGGGAGGGCAATGGCCAGCAGAAAGGACAGCAGCCAGCAGCCATCATGTCTGTGGGACCCTGAGGGAGTGTCTCAACCTCTCTGGGTCTCTGTGTATACCTCTCTAGTGATATCTGGGGTCCCTACCATCCCTCCTGTGCTGAACATTCTCAAAGTTAGAATGTTTCTATTTATTTATTTATGTATTTATTTTTGAGTTGGGTTCTTACTCTGTTGCTCAGGCTAGAGTACAATGGCACAATCAGTGCTCACTGCAGCCTTGACCTCTTGGGCTCAGGTGATCCTTCTGCCTCAGCCTTCCAAGTAGCTGGGACTACAGGTGCACACCACCACACCCAGCTAATTATTTGATTTTTTTTTCTACAGAGACAAGGTCTCGCTGTGTTGCCCAGGCTGGTCTAAAACTCCTGGGCTCAGGCAATCCTCTAGACTTGGCCTCCCAAAGTACTGGGAATATAGGCGTGAGCCACCATGCCTGGCCTAGAATGTTATTTGGCAGAGAAATGGATTTTTAAAAGCTGTATTGCACTTCACTGAGGGCGCTAGAACCATGATGACTGCTTCATCTGCTGATGGAGGGCAGGGTGTTCACAGAGAAGACCAAGGTTTGGGAGGTCAAGTGGCCAGAGCCCACAGCAGGGACTGAACTCTGGGGTCACACCTAGACCTATGGTACCCATGTCGTAAGCCTCTTCCTCCACTCGCCTCACACGGTATCCCATCTCCCTCCCAGACCTCTGCACACATCGGTCATCTGCCTGGAGTTTGCACTCCCTGTTGTTCTCTCTTCTCCCTGCCCTCCCTACCCCCTTACCTGCCTGCATTAATGCACACACCCTTCACAGCTCAGGTCTGTCCTTCAGGGTAACCTTCCAGGAACTCCACCATCCCCTCAACCCAGGCATGGCCAGACACCAAAAGCACTGTCTTGTGTCATTTTCCTGCACAACCCTGCATCTATTTGTCTGTTTATTTGAGGAACACTTGCCTTTCTAAGTGGACCACAGACATCTTTAGGACAGGGGAGATGACCTAACTGACTCATTGCTACAGTCTCAGCTCCCAGCACATGCAGCCTATGGGCCCAGGTGGGCATTTGGTAATATTCGTTGCATGAATAAATAGAAGAAAGAGGCTGCAGAAAAAGATGTCATAAAAAGACCATGTACCCACCTTGAGAAATTCAAATGTGAATGTATGAGGTTGAAGAAAGAGATGTCATGAGGTGATCATGTATCCACCTTGAGAAATTTGATTGTGAACATACGTGTTGAAGCATCTTAGAGTCTGGAACGTGTTGCCCAATTATTGCTGTATCTCATGGAGTCGCTCCTTCACAGTCCCTAGCCACAGTTTGTCTACGGAGGTGTCTCAGTCACCTTTGTAGGATGTTGTCTGGGCTAGGGGTCCGAGGTGCGGCAGGTGGTGGCAGCCTCCATCCCTTGTGTGACAGGAAGCAGTCCCTTGGGCAGCTGTGGAATGTTGCAGGTCTCTCCATCACATGTTGTTCTGCCCTTCTCTTCCAGTGCTGCTGTATGTGAGGAAGGAGACCGATGACGTGTTTGATGCTTTGATGCTGAAGTCTCCCACAGTGAAGGGCCTGATGGAGGCGGTAAGCCATGAGCCCCTCTCAGCCTGCAGCAGCCTGTTGGTGTTCCCTGGAGCCCATGAATTAAAGTGCAGCCACTGAGGTGGCTCCAGAATAAACCTTGTAAAGAACAAGGAAAACCTGAGATTTGTGGGGACACTGATCTCTTTACTGTCAAGCCTTATTAGCATCTCAAGGAGAAGGAAATAGAAACACTGCCAATTCCCTGTCAGTTTAAGGCTAATCATAGTAAGATGCCGTGGAGGAAGGTAAAACCCTGAGTTCTCATTTGTCTTTTTGCATGAAACCAAATTAGATATGATTAACTCCCAAATACATACCAAACAAAAGCAATTATGATGTGTCTTGCTAGCTATGATGGTGTAAGCCAAAATAAAAATAAGAGCTCATGGTCAATCTCTAAAAAAAAAAAGATATTGCATGGGGCTGGGTGCAGTGACTCATGCCTGTAATCCCAGCATTTTGGGAGGCCAAGACAGGAGGACTGATTGAGCCCAGGAGTTTGAGACCAGCCAAGGCAATATGGCAAGACCTGTCTTACAAAAAATAAAAAAAAATTAGCCCAGCATGGTAACGTGTGCTTCAGCCAAGGCTGAAGAATCACTTGACCCCAGGAGTTTGAGGCTACAGTGAACTATGATCATGCTACTGTCCTCCAGCCTGTCATTGTCTCTTTAAAAAGAAAGAAAGAAAAAGCATATTGCAGAACTATAGTGATTTGGGGTAAGATTCTTCCCATCCCATCCCTGGTCTAGTCTAGTTAATACTCAAGAGAGTGCTTTATATTTTATTTATTTATTATTCACTTGAATATAACTTCCATATGACTATGGGCATAACTTCTAACTCCCTTACATATTTTTATATTCCCCTACACAAATATTCTGTAGAAGGTCTACGTTGTTTTGGGGTTGTGTTTTGTTTGTTTTTTTCCAAATAGTGATAGAGACAACAGGACTGCCAGGGACACAGTCCAAAAATGTTGGTTGGTTTGGAAAACTGCAACAATGGAATAGCATCTTGGGTTATGATATTGAATGGTAAAATAAATAAGATAGTTCCTATAAGTGGAGTCAGACAAGACCATATCTTTCATTTATGGTGCTCTTTTTTGAGGTTCATTGTGTTGTAGTATAAATTATTTTTTTATGACTGAATGATATTCCACTGTATGAATGTTGCACATTTTGTTTTTCCATTCATCAGTTGATGGACATAGGATTTTTCCACCTTTTAGGTACTATGAATAGCGTAGCTGTGAACATTCATGTATATGTTCTTGTTTGAACACCTGTTTCCAATTCTTTTGGGTGTATTCTGAGGTATGGCATAGCTGAGCCAGACACAAAAACGGTCACACATGGTATGATCACTTATAGGAAATGTCGAAAACAGGCAAATCCTTAGAGACAAGAAACAAGTTAATGGTTGCCAGGGGCTGGGGGTGGGAAGTGGAGTGACTGCTCAATGAGTTTTCTTTGAGAGGAATGGAAATGTTTTAGACTTAGACGTAGGTGATGGCAGTACAACATTGTGAATCTAGTAAATGGCACTGAATTATACACTTTAAAATGACTAAAATGCTGAATTGTGATACACAAACACACACACACACACACACATATATATGTATATACACACACATACCTAGGGCAGTGGGGAATATATATATGTATTTATTTATATTCATTGTTCATCAGACATTTAAAAAATGTGTAGGGATGTTACCAAGGCAGATACCCACTGCCCTCTGTGATCACAGTGTTGACAAGCGCCCAAGCCACTCCGAGCAGGGTATCACGGGTATCAAGGGCCTCCCTCTTAGCTGATGGGGACTAGGTCATATTTTCCGTTCGACAGGACTTTTCAATGGGATCGAATTCGTTGTTACTGAATCTGCCTCACATAAAGGAAAAACAAAAACAAATCAATGCAACAAAGGATATGAGCTATATCTATATATGTCAAATGAATGAGGATTTTAAAAATGACCCTAAAACTGCCAGAGGACAGACTAATGAGCAAGAAAAGCCTAGAAAATATTCAGACTTTTGTGGACCCCTTTGGACAATGTTATCTACAGTCTGGCCTTTAAAATTGTATTATTGAAACTGGCTTACTTGGGACAGTGGTGAATATGAGAATTACAGAAACAGCTGCTGGAATGCATATATTCGCTGACCTCTACTCTGGAGATTCTGATTCTGCTGAATTGAAGGTGAAGTCAGGGCTGGGAGTGGGGATCAGGAATCTGTATTTTTACTAACAATTCTGAGACAGATATTCTGAGACAAGCTAGATGTGAGAACCTCTGCTCTAGACCAATTCTGAACTGATTTGTGGTACTATGACTCTTCCTTTTCCCTTGCTGTGTTTTCTTTTCCTTCCATGACATCTGGCCAATTCTATAAGTGTTCTGTAGATGTGGTCTGGCTGCACCATGGTGGAATGAAATGTCACCTTCACTCCCACTCCAACAGCAGCTCAACAACTTGTGTCTGCACTACATGGCAGCATCCGGCTGTTGATCCCTTTCAGAGGACACTCATTGTACTGGCCTTGTTTTGGTTAGCTGGGGGTATGGGGGGTGGGTGGGTGGGGGAATGCATAGCATAGCATCCTTTGACCCTGTAAGCTATGAAGAGGGCAAGTTTCCTAGGCTGGCTCTGGTCCGATTTCTTAGAACAATCCTGACTTTAGGTCCCCTTTAAGTCTGGAAAGAAAAATTTTTGTCAAAGCACCGATGCAAGCTGTCTCCTTACTTCCTGAGTTGTGCCAATGGGAAAGCAGGGCAGGAGAAGTTCCTTCAGGACCCTCAGGTGATGCACTGCGGTGGGGAACCACAAAGTAATGATACAGCAGCTCCGACAACTTGGGGGCAGCTGTGAAAAACACCAGGCTCTGTGTAAGTGAGGACAGGAGCACACTGTGAAATGAGGTGGTAGGGAAGAACACTGACTAGATCTGCTTGGGATGGTTGTGCCCTAAGTTTATTTGGGACCTGGGTGGGATAAGAAAGGGCTTCTTTCAGGGTATGGTTCTCTAAACATCAGGACCTCACAAGTGTACCTTATTACACCATACCAAGATTTACCAGTATACACTTGTGTATTGTTTTATATATGTGTGTGTGTATATATGATGTAAATATATGCAAATGACATATACACATGTGTATATCTATGCTGGTAATATAAAAACATATAGTGGGCTGGGCACAGTGGCTCACGCCTATAATCCCAGCACTTTGGGAGGGAGGATTGCTTGAGCCCAGGAGTTTGAGACCAGCCTGGGCGACATAGCATGACCTCGTCTCTACAAGAAATTTAAAAAATTAGCCAGGCATGGTGGTGTGCCTCAGGAGGCTGAGGAGCGAGGACTGATTGAGCCCAGGAGATTGACCTGCAGTAAGCCACAGTCCTGCCACTGCACTGCAGCCTGGGCAACAGAGTGAGACCCCCCTACTCAAAAAAAAATGTGTATTGATGGCATACATGTATGCATGTGTGTGTGTATATAAGATAAAGCCACCTATATAAACATCTATATATAGTTTAGGGGTTAGCATGTGGGCTTTGGCCTCAGAAAACCTGTGTTCAAATTCTGACTATGTCTCTTACTAGCTGAACAATTTTCTTAACTCCTTCTTCATCCTTAAAATTTGTTTGTTTGCTTGCTTGCTTGCTTGCTTGCTTTTTGAGTCAGAGTCTCACTCTCTCACCCAGGCTGGGGTGCAATGGCATGATCACAGCCACCACAGCCTTGACCTTCTGGGCTTAGAAGATCCTTCCACTTCAGCCTTCCAAGTAGCTGGAACTGTAGGCATGCACCACCACACCTGGCTAATTTATTTTATTTATTTTAGAAACGAGGTCTCATCAAGTTTCCCAGGCTTGTCTTGAACCCCTGGACTCAGGCAGTCCTCTCGCTTCTGCCTCTCAAAGTGTGGGGATTACAGTTGTGAGACACGGCACCTGGCCTCATCCTTAAAACAGAAAAAATAATAGTACCTAACTCACAGGGTAGTTGTGAGGATTAAATGAAATGATATAAAACTGTGCCTGGCCCCTGGTACATACTAAGTCCCAGTTAAAGTTGGTCTTGGTTACTAATTCTTTTTAAGTAGGAATGAGTGCTAGAAAGGACACTGTGCAGACTTGTTCCTCCTGTTCCTCAGATTTTGAATTTCTCAGATATTCATTTTCCTACTGTGTAAAAGATGGAAAGTTAATTTGGCTTGGGATTCCATTATGTAATATCACACAAATCTGAGATTTCAGAGGAGACGTGGGGTTGTGGAAATGGTGCAGGCATTTGGGACTGAAACTCTGGAAGTTGTGTGGGGAGGTCTTCTCCTGAGTACAGAGGCAGAAAGCTGTCCCTGAGAAATGATTTCTGTGTTCCACAGTCCAAGGCTTCACATTCAACAAGAGCTCAAAACAAGAAGGCAACGTGACCCTGACTTTCATGTTTTGTTTTGACTCTTAATTTCAAAATAATGTCACTATGTGTGGAGATTTATATTTTTTAAACAACTAAAACTGCTCAGTGAGTAGAAAGAAATAAACCTTAACTTTTAAGGAAGCTTGTTTAATCAAGGGTTATTTTGCTTGAGCTCAAGTCATCACTTTGAACCCTGTCACTGGTTGAAAATGGCTTCCCATAAACAGGCACAGTCCCCCACTCATGACTGTGGACCCAGGACATTGCTTATCTAAGTGGGTCCATTAGAATCGTCTGGGGTACATTTCCAAGATGCCATCCAGAGTCCCTCTCCTGATCTTCAGAATCAGATTCTTTAGTGGTGGGCCCAAGAATCAGCATTTGTAACAAGACTCCCGATTGAACCAAAACACACTCAAGTTTGAGAGCCACGAGCTGGTGTGGACCTCTGCTAGGAACTGGTATCAGAGTCTGATTCCACTCTCAACTCCTACATGCATATTCACTTAGAATAGGAATAAGCCCATTCTATACTGTTTGGAGGCCATGTCTCTGCAAAGGTAGTTTTAAGACAGGAAGTGGCCCTACAGACTATTTTATAACCCCACCCCTGTGGATTTTAGGAATTGTCCCACATCTAGGCTACTTCCATCCTTTCTTTGTTCGGGAAGGCCAGATACTCTCTCTGTTGAGGAAGGAACTCACAGTCTTCTAGGGCCAGTAGACTTTACAACTCCAAATGTAAAAGATACGAAGGAAAGGCAGAGGGAACAGCAAATGCGAAAATGTCGTGTGTGTGTGTGTGTGTGTGTGTGTGTGTGTGTGTGTCTTACAATTGTTTTTGAAACAATTTAGGGACTCATGCTTCATATCAACATTCATAAAGTTTTATTCCTTTCACATTTGAAAAGTTATTGGAAGAAGAATAAACATTCCAAGTCACGGCTCACCACAACTAAAGGAAAAGGGATTAGGTAATAACACTAAGCATCAGGCGATAAGTAGGATGTGTAGTAGTTGATCCCGTCAGCTGGGTTGGGCAAGTTACTCAACCTCTCTATACCCCAGTGTCATCATTTCTGAAATGAGAGATAATATCATGAGGATAATACAAGGGGATATGCGAGGGAGGAACCCCCCCCAAAAAAATTCAGAATTATCTTTGGGAGGGTGGGCCCCTTGTAGTACACTTGGAATTTGTTCCTCCAGATCAAATGGTCAATCAAAGTTTTTATATGGAAGTTTTGAGAAGGTTGTGTTACGATTTGTGGAAGAAACGTCCTGAGTTGTGGCAAACAGGTGACTGGTTCTTCCAACATGACAATGTACCTGTCCATACCATTGTGCTAAGTGTTCAGCAGTTTTTAACAAAAACAGCACCATCCCCATGCCCCACCCTCTCTATTCACCCGATCTCACCCCAAGCAACCTTTTTTTGTTCCCCTGGATGAAGAAAGTCCTCAAAGGGAAACGTTTTGCTGATGTGGAAGAGGTAAAACAAAAAACAGCAGAAGCACTGAAAGGCATCAAAATGGACACGTTCAAAAACTGTTTTGAGCAGTGGAAAAAATGTCTCCATAGGTGTATTACATCAAATAAAGAGTACTTTGAAGGTGACTAAAGTTTAAACATGTAAGAATAAATACACAATTTTTTAATAAATAAATTCCATTTTGGGGGGTTCCCCCTTATAGGGTTGGTGCAAAGATTGAATGAGTTTGTATACATGATGCTTAAAGTAGCACATAAAATACTCTATAAATGGATAGATATCAATATGTGCAGTAAAATATAAAGGTGCTGACTGTGTAAATGCTATAAGATGGAAAGGCAGATTGAGATTCTTCCAAGCCAAAGGGGATAGGGAAAGGGACAGGGATGCTCTCTTGGTGTTGCTAACTGATGTGCACAAAGAAAAATGTTGCTCATGGCCTCAGTAGCTCCTGCCTTTTATCCAACTGAGTCATTCATACATGAAGGGATGCATGAATCCTCCCTGCTTCTCTCGACTGGTCAAATGCAGCCACCTAGGAAGTGTTTACAAACAAGAGTCCCTGACGTGCATCTTAAGAGCCCACGCTGAACAGCATGTAACTCCAAAGGAGAATAATTAAAAGTCACTGGCTTCTATAGCTGGCAGCTCTGTTGGATACATCTGGAGAAGGCAGACTGAATCCTACACTGGTGAAAACCAATGGGAATCTCTAACTTCTGTCTGCCTATCACTTACATAAGGCTTCTGAGCAAAGGGAACTTTCCACAAAGTCAGAGTTTAAAAATCACAGATCATCCAACAACCAGTAACACGTTGGTGAGATGTGTCTAAGTCCTATGATCCTCCTGTGTGTCCAGGTAGTCTTTGGGCTCTTTACAAATATTGGTAATGCACTTTTTAAAAGTGATTAAAGTGTATGCTTAGTTCAGATGACTTGAAAAACATTTAAAACCCCAAGCACTCTTAATCGTCCCTTTCTGACAGAATAGTCATGTAGCACATGTTTTGCATTCATAGAATGGGGGGTTATTTGGGTGATCTAATCCAGCCGCTAGGCAGAAGGATTTTTCTGTAACCCCCGAAAGATGGCCAGCTTCCTCTGCATGAGATGCTGACAGTCTCACTTTCCAGGGTTCTGAATTTGGCAAATCTCCCTGACTTGCATGAGGGCAGAGAATACCGTCTCAGTGTGGCACATCATTAAGCTATCTTTGCTGCCGAATGCTACACTGAGAGCAGGACTTTGCCCACCGGGGGACACAAATTTCATCTCTGCCAGTTGCTATTTGGTACCAGATGGGGTCCATGAGTCTCCCTCCCAAACTATCTTAACATATACCCATTTTCTCTACAAGTTCAGAATCTGAAGCCACCTGCCAGGTTGTTCCCTTTCAAAACCTGTCTCTGCCACTTACTAGTCGAGGGATCCTTGGCAAGCCACTTAATGACTAGAAGCCTCGGTTTCCTCATCTGAGAAACAGAGTTTGTGAAAGTGTTTATTCCATTGTAATATGTGAGTATTAAGCAAGCCAATAGATGCAGCGCCCCATATGTCTATAAACTGGACATACAGTAAGCACTCAATAAATGCTAGCTACTGCTGGTATTGGTGCTCCCAGCAGACCCAAGTAGAAATTGGACTTGTGCAGATTTTATGCTTCTTGCCTAGTGCTGACTCTTGTCAATTGATTTGTAAACTGAGGGGTTTCCATTCATGCTTTGAGGAGCAGAGAGTCAAACCTCTGAAAAGAAAAAAACCAAGGATCAAATTAACTTCTCTTTTAGAACAGGGAACCTAACATACGAACCTGTTGATGTTGAGTAAAAAAAAATTTCTTTTTAATTTTATTTTTCCATTTTGTTTCAAAAACGACTTCCAAGTAACACTAACCAAAGTTCAAAAAACCAACTCTTGAAGACCAAGCAAGTCAGAATGAGAGATACAAATGACATAGTCTACAAGGACTTCAAGTACATAGCAAACACTTCAATACAGCAAAAAGTGCTATCAGGGGTTCTTACTTTTTTGTGCCATGGATACCTTTGGCAGTCTGGTGAAATCTATAAAACTTTCCAGAATAAAGCTTTTAAATGTGTAAAATAAAATACATAAAGCACAAACAAAATCAAGTATATTGACATGCACTCACCAAAATAATAAAAAGTATATTTATGATATAGAAATATATGCATGATCCTTATTCATGCATTAGATATCATGATCAATGGGTGGGACTAATAACGACTGTAATTTCAAAGTATGATGGATGAGTATTATCAATATTTTTGAAATCTTTGCAGAATTCTAATATGACGTGAAATATATAACAAAGACACAGGAACCGCTAATATTATTGTATGTTCATAATGGAAGGAAATGCTACATTCTAGTTTGAGGTTAGTGAAAATAAGGGCAAATGTCTTCCCCATTCAAGTTCATGAACATCTGCAGACCTCAGGTTAAGAGGTGCTGGCCAAGACCAACTATGTTGAGGAGATGACAGTTCTAGAAATGATGTGGAAGCAGGTTACTCCTCAAGCATTTTTTTTTTCCTGTGCACCAGCTCTGTTAACTGGGTCGTTCTAGAGCCCTGGGGAATGGGGAAAGTAGTGAGCTCCATCCTGAGAACTGGCTCCACCTGGGTCCTCCTTCCTTCATCCCCTCAGCAAAGCTTCACTCAGAACTCTCTGGGTGCAGAAGCAGCTTACTTTGGCAAGTCCCTTTTGATTTTCATGTGCAAATATGGCCACCGGGAGACGTGACGAATAGTGCAGGTGCCAAGCATGGGAAAAAGACAGAAAGGAAGCATACATTCTTCCAAAGGGAGCTTTGGGGGAGGAGTGATGAAAGTTATTTCAACCCTACATTATTGAGTGTCTCACCAGATTTGGAAACAGCATTCTGGTGTTCAAGGAAGCTTGCTAGTGTTAGCGTATTTAGACAGATATAACATCTTCCCAAGCAGTTGCTAAAGGAATTTGGCTCTCTAAGGAAGAGATGTGAGCTGCTAGGCAGCCAGGGTTATGTAGGAGTGTTTCTAAGAGGTTAAACATTTCTGGTAACTTAACATTTTTATTTCTAATTGTACTGAATTATGATCCTAAATGGCTTAACTTTGTTACCCAATTCGTGAGGGAGTCTCTTTAGGAGATAAAAATGTGTGTGTGTGTGTGTTTATTATACTATGTAAAGTATATTGATTATATTATTCAACTGTTTTTACTTATCTGTCTACTAGATTTGTCCAATTCTAAAAGAGATCTCTTGATATCTCCTGCTATAATGGCACTTTTCTCAAGGTTTTTCTACATCTGCAATAATTTCTGTTTAAGTACCATGCTGTTGGATGGGTAAGGTTTTATGCTTGCTATAGCTTTCCCATAATTGTGCTTTTTATTGTTCCATCATGTCAGGTCTCACCTCATCCACCTTAAATTATAGCTCATTCCTCACCCTTTGCTTTTGTTTGCATTTGCTTGGTATGGTCATCAGCAGTCCTTTATTCACCGCATCATGTTCAATGCTTCTTTTTTAAACAGCATATGGCTGTTTTTCTGTCTTTCTCTTCCTCTTCCTTTTGTTTTTCTCTTTCCTTTCTCACCCACCCAAGCACTCTGGCTTTTACTGGAAGAACGAGGTTTATTCTCATTTGGTGTAATGACTGATATACTTTGTCCTTTTTCCTCCATGTTTTTGTTTCTTATTTATTTCACTTTGTGGTTTCCTCTTTCTCTTTAGTGTTGCAGTTGGATTGCTGTTTTTCACCTTTTAAATTTAGAAGTCATTCTTCGCTTTCCCTAAATTGTTTCAATTCCTTCTTCTTCTCTACTATTTGAAAATGAAATTCCAATTCTTTGTCCAGCAAGACCCTCTGGCTCCCCCAATTCTCTCTATGAGACTTTTAGATCTCTCCTCTCTCCCCTCCTTCTTATCCTAAGATGAATCCACTAAAATGCCCACCTGATACCCTGTCACCACAAACTTCCAGATTTTGCTGAACTCATTTAGTACTTTTTCCGTAGGAAAAATTAGATTTTTCTTTGCATTATGTCCTTTTTCCTTTAAGACTCCTTATTTAGCGCTTGTATTTCACATTCCCAATCCCTGTAGCCATACATACACTCAAGCCTAGGGCATGACCCTGGTTGCTTGTTTTCTTCCCCCTTTGCCTAGTTTAAAGTCTCCATTCTGATGCATTTGCTGTTCAGATGGAGTTCTTTTGTAAGTACAGATGTCCCTTGTTGTCCTGGGGGATTGGTTCCAAGACATCAGTCCCCATATCAAAATACCAGGATGTTCAAGTACCTGGTATTTGCATATAACCTATGTACATCCTCCTGTACATTTAATACAATCTCTAGATTACTTATAATACCCAATATAATGTATATGCTATGTAAATTGCTGTTATACTATATTTTCTATCCTTTTTTTTTGGAGTTGGAGTCTCACTCTCGTTACGCAGGCTGGAGTGCAGTGGCACACTCAGCCACCGCAGCCTCAACCTGCTGGGCTTCGGTGATCCTTCCACCTCAGCCTTCCAAGTAGCTGGAACTAAAGACTCACGACACTACACCTGGCTAATTTTTGTGACTTATTGTAGAGACAAGGTGTCAACAAGTTGCCCAGGCTGTTCTTGAACCCTCAGGCTCAAGCAATCCTCTCGCCTCGGCCTCCCAAAGTGCTGGGGTTACAGGCTGAGTCTTTATCCTCTTTTTTAAAAAAAATATCTTCTGTTCATGGTTGGTTGAATCTGCAGATACCAAACCTGCAGATATTGTATTATTTTTTTCTTCAAATGAGATGTTTGGGTGATCCACTCTCCCAAGCCTTATGTTACTTTCACTCTGAGAAGTGAGGTATAGCTGGTTGGCATATAGGATTCACAGGGAAAATTATTTTTTATCTATAGTCTGAATGAGTTATTCCACTGTCGTTTGGTATCTAGTGCTGCAGATGAGAAGACAGAAGACAGATTTATTGGGATAACTTGTTCTTTCTGTCTGGGTTGTTCCAGAATTTTTTTTTTTTACACTTAGAGATCTAGCACTTTACAGAGGGGCCAGATGTATGAGTGTTTTCTCCTTGAGTTCTCCTGGGATTCAGGATGCTCCTGCTGTCCAAAAACAGAGGTCTTTCTTCTATTGTTTGTTTCATTATTTCCTCTTCTCTAGCTGGTTATTTTTCTCTGTCTGGGGTGATTTTTGCATCTTATTTGTCCTGACTTAGTCTTCAAGTCTCTTTTCTTTCATGGTTTCCATCTAGGCAGTGTATTTTTGCTTTGCACTTTGAGATTTTTTTATACCTGGTTTTTCATAACACCATTTGGTTTGCTGAATTGACCACTTAGCCTTCCATCCCTTACTGAACTTCTCATTTTTTTGTAGCTTAATTATCATATTTGTAGATTTAAAGTTTGCAAGTGTATACTTCATAAAAGTTCTATGTTCTTCTTAAGTGTTCTTTTATGTTATGTTCAAATGAATGCCTTAACCCAAGATCTGCCATCTTTCTTCCCTGTCCACAGGCCCCCCTTGGATGTGTTATTTCTCATACTTGGCTCATTTGGGCTCAGGTGTTGCCGTGGGCAATCTCATCAGTGATGGATCCGTGGTGTGTGGCGGGTCGGCCACCTGTGCCCAGTCTCCTCTTGCTTTCCCAGTCCTGGGCTCACCTGTTTTGCTTCCTCTGGGCTTATTGGGGGATGGGGAGTTCTTCCTGTGTGGTGGGAAGTTTGGAAGCATGGGAACCTGTGATTCTCTGTAGAATGAGCTCTTCCCAAGATTCAGAGCTCTTTTAACTTTTCTCTAGAGTTTTTCAGCCTTCTTTCTAGACTCTGTTAGACTTTCCAGTCATCCAAGTTCCAAACCTCATCTGTCCTGGCTTTCTGTGAGTTCCACCAGCTGCTGGGCTCAGAAAGAGCAGGCAGATTCGATTTGGAAATGTAAGTATTTAGGGCAGTCTTTCCAAAGTCCATCTCTAAACTATTACTACTTTATCTTTAAAAAGTGAACCACAGCCAGGCTCGGTGGCTCAGCCTGTAATCCCACGCTTTGGGAGGCTGAGGTGAGTGGATTGCCTGAGCCCGTGGGTTCGAGACCCGCCTGGGCGACTTGGCGAGACCTCGTCTCTACAATAAATCAAAAAATCAGCCGGGCATGGTAGCGCATGCCTGTAATTCCGGCTACTCGGAAGGCTGAGGCGGAAGGATTGCCGGAGCCCAGCAGGTC